>CANNZV010001570.1:144410-183205 GCA_947561585.1 Caprella mutica | reverse complement strand
CCCATGTTGTCACCATGTTGGCCCATTTTGCAAAAAAAAACACATAGTACCAATGCGATTTGTCAACCTAGTGCCCACATGGGCCCCATTAACTTGTGTTGCTTGGGATATATCTACTCAGATATACCATCATATATCTATGAATATCTATTAACGCTAAAACATTAATTAACGCATTTCAGTGACAATTTTTGCACTATTTTGAGTAGCATAAAAGTAATTCAACTACAGCATATAATTCAACAGAATTTATTAGTTTAATTCTCATGTAAAAATTAGGTGCCTAAGTTATGTTTTTGATCTAATTTAAGCTATGAATTAAATGGGTGCATATATTCAAAAGTAGTTAAAATGTTTATTTCATTTACGAATAATTAAATCAACTTAGTATATTTTTTCAGCATGCTCAAAATAAACGATGTAAATTAGTGTAATAAATGGAAAATTATTTTCAGTGAAAGTAATAAAATTAGGAAAAATAAAAAAATTATTTCAAGATAACAAATTTTCTTTACAATTTTTTTAAACATTTGTTTGAAAAATAATAGAACCTCACTCACACTCACTTACACTCACACTCACCTACACTCACTCACACTCACTTACACTCACTTACACTCACCTTCACTCACTCACATTCACTTACACCTCACTTTTACTCACTTACACTCACTCACACTCACTTAAACCTCACTTTTACTCACTTACACTCACTCACACTCACTTAAACCTCACTTTTACTCACTCACACTCACTCACACTCACTTACACTCACTTACACTCACTTACACTCTCTTACACTCCAGTTCTGTACAAGTGTAGCGTATTGTTGTGTATGACCTGCCGATAGGTATAACTGTGATTGAATTGACTCACATCAGGGCAACTTTTTGATAACTCTATTTCTAGTAATGCATGAGTCATGATTTGAATTGAAATGTATCTATTATAATTTATAGCTATTGTTAATATTATCCCTCCCCATAATAAAGAGCATTGTGTTTTTATAAATACATCATGCTCAAGAATTTTTTTATAAAACTCAGTTTTCTTATACTAGATATCTTCCAAATATTCCAAAATTTTCCGAAAACTACCAAATTTTCCGAAGACTACCAATTTTCCTTAAACTACCAAATTTTCCTAAAACTACCAAATTTTCATAAAACTACCAAATTTTCCTAAAACTACCAAATTTTCCTAAAACTACCAAATTTTCCTAAAACTACCAAATTTTCCTAAAATATTTAATTTTCCTAAAATATTTAATTTTCCTAAAATATTTAATTTTCCTAAAATATTTAATTTTCCGAAAGCATTAAATTTTCCGAAAACATTAAATTTTCCGAAAACATTAAATTTTCCAAAAACATAAATTTTCCTAAAACATTAAATTTTCCTAGAACATTAAATTTTCCGAAAACATTAAATTTTCCGAAAGCATTAAATTTTCCGAAAGCATTAAATTTTCCGAAAGCATTAAATTTTCCGAAAGCATTAAATTTTCCGAAAGCATTAAATTTTCCGAAAGCATTAAATTTTCCGAAAACACTAAATTTTCCGAAAACATTAAATTTTCCGAAAACATTAAATTTTCCGAAAACATTAAATTTTCCGAAAACATTAAATTTTCCGAAAGCATTAAATTTTCCGAAAGCATTAAATTTTCCGAAAGCATTAAATTTTCCGAAAGCATTAAATTTTCCGAAAGCATTGAATTTTTCGAAAACATTAAATTTTTCGAAAACATTAAATTTTTCGAAAACATTAAATTTTTCGAAAACATTAAATTTTTCGAAAACATTAAATTTTTCGAAAACATTAAATTTTTCGAAAACATTAAATTTTTTCGAAAACATTAAATTTTTCGAAAACATTAAATTTTTCGAAAACATCAAATTCTCTGAGAACTCAAACTTGTCCGAAGATCAAATTTTCTCTCAAGAAACTCATCCAAATTCTTCCAAAACCTCAATTCTTTCAAAAACTCAATACTTCCAAAAACTCAAAATTCTCCCAAAACTCAAAATTCTCCCAAAACTCAAAATTCTCCCTAAACTCAAAATTCTCCCTAAACTCAAAATTCTCCCTAAACTCAGAATTCTCCCAAAACTCAAAATTCTCCCAAAACTCAAAATTCTCCCAAAACTCAAAATTCTTCCAAAAACTCAAAATTCTCCCAAAAACTCAAAATCCTCCCAAAAACTCAAAATTCTCTCACAAACTCAAAATTCTTCCCAAAACTCAAATTTTCCGGAAACTCAAAATTTTACAAAACTATTTTACGGAAACACTCAATTTCCGTTTTCCATTAGAAACCCGTTATTCATAACGGGATAATTACTAGCTTAAATCATAATAGCCAATACAGCTCATGCAATTGTAATCTCATTGTATACCCCTCTCTTACAGTTCCAGCTCTTCTACTCTTAAATGACGAATAACGATGTTCATACTTCATAGCAAATTGGGTTATCTTCACTGATGTAAATCAAAAAAGAAATAAGGAACATGTCACAGTAGCTACCTACAGAAAATACGAAATATTAATATTTTTTGGACAATCTTGATCGAAAAAGCTAGGTGAGTATTGTAGCAATTATATTCGTATGAATAATTCATTAATGATATCTAGTTGATTAGCAATAGCTAAAAAATTATTAATTTTTTTTTTGAAATCATAGTTCAATCTTTCAGATAATTTAGTAATATATTTAGACACCAATTAATTATTCATTGGTTCTTGAATGAGGCCAAACTTTCGAATGCTACTTCTAATATGCATCCTGCATGCAATAATCTATGGATACATACTTTTTTTTAATTTCAGAGCATTAGTGCTCTTTTAACTAATAATAGGGTTAAAGTCTATTCTATTCTTATTGATTTTAATTATATCCAATACTATTTATTTGCAGCTGCTACATCACTTTAATTTTTGCAGAATAATAGCTAAGCCAATCTTATGGGAGAATGGCTTTACAACTTCAGAGATCTACTCTGTGGTCGGACTGTGGGTGCGAGGGACAGGAAAATGGACGAGAAGAATGAATGAAGTTATTCCCTTCCTAAGGTTTCCCCTCTATTCGTTAAATCTGGTGTTTCATGTTCAGTAATCGATGAGACTATTTACTCAGCTATGCTGGGTAAGTTACAAATTGATGCACAGTTCCACATTTTCGATTATACTACCTATAAAACGAATATATTTAATATAACTTTTCTATACATTATTTTTATTGGTCACCAATCTAAAACGTTCAATTTTATAATTTTTACTTCTATGATCGAGAATGTGGAAATATCGATAATTCGTAACTGACCCTAAATAGTGAACCTCAAATTATGACTATTTACAATTTGTTTAATAAGCCTGGTGGGGATCTATCCTGAAGCTGTATATGGCTAATGGAAGAGAATGAGAGTAGCGTCTCTTGGGTTTTTACGTGTTGTAATTTTCATTATGGATTGTCTTTTTTTACCTTTACCAAGTTTATAATTTTATTAACGCTACTTGCAGTTTTAGAGGATAATGCTAGAGATATGATCTTCAACCACGAGGTCTTAAGAGATTTTGTGTTAAGTAGACAGGATCGTATAGGCTTTATTTGGAGACAATTTTGTCCTTTATCGTCATATACCTTGGTAAGTGACAGTATTCACGATGTAGCTTTTCTGTATCCATGAGCATTGTCAACTTGCCCTAATCTAGAGACAACTTGCCCTAATCTAGAGACAACTTACCCTAATCTAGAGACAACGTGCCCTAATCTAGAGACAACTTGCCCTGATCTAGAGACAACTTGCCCTGATCTAGAGACAACTTGCCCTGATCTAGATACAACTTGCCCTGATCTAGATACAACTTGCCCTGATCTAGAGACAACTTGCCCTGATCTTGAGACAACTTGCCCTGATCTTGAGACAACTTGCCCTGATCTTGAGACAACTTGCCCTGATCTTGAGACAACTTGCCCTGATCTTGAGACAACTTGCCCTAATCTTGAGACAACTTGCCCTAATCTTGAGACAACTTGCCCTAATCTTGAGAAAACTTGCCCTAATCTTGAGACAACTTGCCCTAATCTTGAGAAAACTTGCCCTAATCTTGAGACAACTTGCCCTAATCTTGAGACAACTTGCCCTAATCTTGAGAAAACTTGCCCTAATCTTGAGACAACTTGCCCTAATCTAGAGACAACTTGCCCTAATCTAGAGACAACTTGCCCTAATCTTGAGACAACTTGTTCTAATCTTGAGACAACTTGTTCTAATCTTAAGACAACTTGCCCTAATCTTGAGACAACTTGCCCTAATCTTGAGACAACTTGCCCTAATCTTGAGACAACTTGCCCTAATCTTGAGACAACTGACCCTAATCTTGAGACAACTGACCCTAATCTTGAGACAACTGACCCTAGTCTTGAGACAACTGACCCTAGTCTTGAGACAACTGACCCTAGTCTTGAGACAACTGACCTTAGTCTTGAGACAACTGACCCTAGTCTTGAGACAACTGACCCTAGTCTTGAGACAACTGACCCTAGTCTTGAGACAACTGACCCTAGTCTTGAGACAACCTGCCTTAATCTTGAGAAAACCTGCCTTAATCTTGAGACAACCTGCCTTAATCTTGAGACAACTTGCCTTAATCTTGAGACAACTTGCCTTAATCTTGAGACAACTTGCCTTAATCTTGAGACAACTTGCCCTAATCTTGAGACAACTTGCCCTAATCTTGAGACAACTTGCCCTAATCTTGAGACAACTTGCCCTAATCTTGAGACAACTTGCCCTAATCTTGAGACAACTTGCCCTAATCTTGAGACAACTTGCCCTAATCTTGAGACAACTTGCCCTAATCTTGAGACAACTTGCCCTAATCTTGAGACAACTTGCCCTAATCTTGAGACAACAGACCCTAATCTTGAGACAACTGACCCTAATCTTGAGACAACTGACCCTAATCTTGAGACAACTGACCCTAATCTTGAGACAACTGACCCTAATCTTGAGACAACTGACTCTAATCTTGAGACAACTGACTCTAATCTTGAGACAACTGACCCTAATCTTGAGACAACTGACCCTAATCTTGAGACAACTGACCCTAATCTTGAGACAACTGACCCTAATCTTGAGACAACTGACCCTAATCTTGAGACAACTGACCCTAATCTTGAGACAACTGACCCTAATCTTGAGACAACTGACCCTAATCTTGAGACAACTGACCCTAATCTTGAGACAACTGACCCTAATCTTGAGACAACTGACCCTAATCTTGAGACAACTGACCCTAATCTTGAGACAACTGACCCTAATCTTGAGACAACTGACCCTAATCTTGAGACAACTGACCCTAATCTTGAGACAACTGACCCTAATCTTGAGACAACTGACCCTAATCTTGAGACAACTGACCCTAATCTTGAGACAACTGACCCTAATCTTGAGACAACTGATCCTAATCTTGAGACTACTGATCCTAGCCTTGAGACTACTGATCCTAGCTTTGAGACTACTGATCCTAGCCTTGAGACTACTGATCCTAGCCTTGAGACTACTGATCCTAGCCTTGAGACTACTGATCCTAGCCTTGAGACTACTGATCTTAGCCTTGAGACTACTGATCCTAGCCTTGAGACTACTGATCCTAGCCTTGAGACTACTGATCCTAGCCTTGAGACTACTGATCCTAGCCTTGAGACTACTGATCCTAGCCTTGAGACTACTGATCCTAGCCTTGAGACTACTGATCCTAGCGTTGAGGCTACTGATCCTAGCCTTGAGACTACTGATCCTAGCCTTGAGACTACTGATCCTAGCCTTGAGACTACTGATCCTAGCCTTGAGACTACTGATCCTAGCCTTGAGACTACTGATCCTAATTTTCAGACTACTGATCCTAATTTTCAGACTACTGATCCTAATTTTCAGACTACTGATCCTAATTTTCAGACTACTGATCCTAATTTTCAGACTACTGATCCTAATTTTCAGACTACTGATCCTAATTTTCAGACTACTGATCCTAATTTTCAGACTTCCGATCCTAATTTTCAGACTACTGATCCTAATTTTCAGACTACTGATCCTATTTTTCAGACTACTGATCCTAATTTTCAGACTACTGATCCTAATTTTCAGACTACTGATCCTAATTTTCAGACTACTGATCCTAATTTTCAGACTACTGATCCTAATTTTCAGACTACTGATCCTAATTTTCAGACTACTGATCCTAATTTTCAGACTACTGATCCTAATTTTCAGACTACTGATCCTAATCTTGAGACAACTGACCCTAATCTTGAGACAACTGACCCTAATCTTGAGACAACTGACCCTAATCTTGAGACAACTGACCCTAATCTTGAGACAACTGACCCTAATCTTGAGACAACTGACCCTAATCTTGAGACAACTGACCCTAATCTTGAGACAACTGACCCTAATCTTGAGACAACTGACCCTAATCTTGAGACAACTGACCCTAATCTTGAGACAACTGACCCTAATCTTGAGACAACTGATCCTAATCTTGAGACTACTGATCCTAGCCTTGAGACTACTGATCCTAGCTTTGAGACTACTGATCCTAGCCTTGAGACTACTGATCCTAGCCTTGAGACTACTGATCCTAGCCTTGAGACTACTGATCCTAGCCTTGAGACTACTGATCCTAGCCTTGAGACTACTGATCCTAGCCTTGAGACTACTGATCCTAGCCTTGAGACTACTGATCCTAGTTTTGAGACTACTGATCCTAGCCTTGAGACTACTGATCCTAGCCTTGAGACTACTGATCCTAGCCTTGAGACTACTGATCTTAGCCTTGAGACTACTGATCCTAGCCTTGAGACTACTGATCCTAGCCTTGAGACTACTGATCCAAGCCTTGAGACTACTGATCCTAGCCTTGAGACTACTGATCCTAGCCTTGAGACTACTGATCCTAGCCTTGAGACTACTGATCCTAATTTTCAGACTACTGATCCTAATTTTCAGACTACTGATCCTAATTTTCAGACTACTGATCCTAATTTTCAGACTACTGATCCTAATTTTCAGACTACTGATCCTAATTTTCAGACTACTGATCCTAATTTTCAGTCTACTGATCCTAATTTTCAGACTACTGATCCTAATTTTCAGACTACTGATCCTAATTTTCAGACTACTGATCCTAATTTTCAGACTACTGATCCTAATTTTCAGACTACTGATCCTAATTTTCAGACTACTGATCCTAATTTTCAGACTACTGATCCTAATTTTCAGACTACTGATCCTAATTTTCAGACTACTGATCCTAATTTTCAGACTACTGATCCTAATTTTCAGACTATTGATCCTAATTTTCAGACTACAGATCCTAATTTTGAGACTACTGATCCTAATCTTGCAGCTATAGAACGTTTGTAAATAAAGAGTTAAATGTATAGTCTAAGGTAGAAATTTTGTTAGATAGAATGTTATAGATAAATATTAAGTTTTGTAGTTAGTTATATAGATTTTTTGTTCAAGTATTTTAATAGATTTTTTAAACGTTTTTTATAGCCTTCAGGGTAATGGAATTTGAGCAGCTGTACGTGTCAGGTACCTGAATAAAATATCCTCTTACTTGCTAATCATTTCCCTATTATCTATATTAATTAAACTATAGATGAAGCATCCATTTGAATAGTTAGTTTTTATCCAAAAATAGCACAATATTTGTTTTTCAATAAATCTATTGGTTACATTTTCAATTATCATGTTTTCTGTTTTTTAGGTAATTATTTACTATAAACTGTTATTCCTCTATTTTTACCGTCTGTCATTTCTCCCTATAGTTCCTTGAGTTCATTTTCATTTTGGTTTCTGCAATATTGCCAGAGTGCGCTGGGTCGATACTGTTACCTGTGATATCAGAGTAGTCGACCTAGTGCATGGAGCTTAATTTTACTTCCCCCCTATTCCATGATGTCTTCTTTCTATTTTCTTGATGGAAAAATTCTTTGAAAATAGGATGCGAGAGTATACTGTAAAACCATTAGATAGTAGTAAAAATATATTACCATTGATTCCGCAGCAAATCTTGACTCACTATAGCTTATATAGTAGATTACTACCATCTTGACCCCAGGTGACATTTAACATTCCCACTATAAATTCACAGTTCTAATTTAGTCTTCTGAAAGTGTTCCATAGGATTCTTCTGACAGTGTTCCAAAGGATTCTTCTGACAGTGTTCCAAAGGATTAATCTGACAATGTTCCAAAGAAGTTTTCAGAGAATGTTCCAAAAGAGTCTTCAGAAGTTGTTCCAAAGGAGTCTTCAAGTAATGTTCCAAAGAAGTCTTCATGGAATGTTTCAATGGAGTCTTCAAGGAATGTTTCAATGGAGTCTTCAAGGAATGTTTCAATGTAGTCTTCAAGGAATGTTCCAATGGAGTCTTCATGGAATGTTCCAATGGAGTCTTCATGGAATGTTCCAATGGAGTCTTCATGGAATGTTTCAATGCAGTCTTCGGGGAATGTTCCAATGGAGTCTTCGGGGAATGTTCCAATGGAGTCTTCGGGGAATGTTCCAATGGAGTCTTCGGGGAATGTTCCAATGGAGTCTTCGGGGAATGTTCCAATGGAGTCTTCGGGGAATGTTCCAATGGAGTCTTCGGGGAATGTTCCAATGGAGTCTTCGGGGAATGTTCCAATTGAGTCTTCAGGGAATGCTCCAATGGAGTATTCAGGGAATGTTCCAGTGGAGTCTTCAGGGAATGTTCCAATTGAGTATTCAGGGAATTGTTAACGGTATATTGGTCTAGAAAAACGAAAAGTTTGATATTTCATTTATATGTTTACTTTGAAGAGTTACAGTAATTAAATTACTGTAACAAAAAGCATTAATAGGAATGTTCCTATGGATTCTTCAAGGAATATTTCAATGGAGTCTTCAGGGAATGTTCCAATGGAGTCTTCAGGGAATGTTCCAATGGAGTCTTCAAGGAATGTTCCAATGGAGTCTTCGGGGAATGTCCCAATGGAGTCTTCGGGGAATGTCCCAATGGAGTCTTCAGGGAATGTTCCGAAGGGAATATTCTTGAAGATTCCATTGGAACATTCCTGGAATGTGTCCAAAAAGGAACATTCAGGGGACATTCCAGTGGAACATTCAGGGAACATTCCAATGGAACGTTCCAGGAATCTTCTGGGAAGGTTCAATGTTACCTGGGATGTATATCTCTTTATATAATCACAATATTGTGATTACATTTCATATTCCATCGATTGTTTACTGATAAAATATATTCAAATTAATTTTTTTAGATTGAATTGAAAAATTCATAGAAATGCTTTTAGGAAATAATTTGATTGCAATTCATTGACTTTGTCTTAAATATCATCCTCGAACTCATAATTGGTGAAATTATTATATAATGATATTAAATTAAATATTCAGCGAATGAATAATTTATTGTATCTATTGTTCAATTTAATTGAATAACAGGTTTCATAGAGCCCCATAAAAGTGCTGTAGAGATACATTAAATAGTCCTAGGACAATAATTCGTCCACGGACAAGTCGTCGCCGGACTATTAGTCGCCGAGACAATTTGTCCCAGGATAATTCGCCGTCGCCGATTGAAAATAAAAGAGAAAATAATTTAATTTAATTATATAATTATAACTTTTTGAAAATTAAATATAAAATTATATTTTATATTATAATATATTTTTTTACTAAGCTGGTCAATATCGCAAATATAAAAAATATTCAAATATGAACAAAAAGATAATATTTTGAATGTTCATGTAGAGCGTAGACAGTATAGCTAAACAAATTATTAACTAACATTGTTATATTATAGCAAAGAAAATGTTAAAAATGCATGTATAAAATTACTGAAACAAGACTAAACTGTAACAGAATGTTTACAGTTTCTTTTTGTCAGCAGTATACAAAATTGATTTATTATTGCAATGTAAATTGTAAAACAAAGAAAAAAATTTACCATCAAATCAAGATTATTCATGTTAATAATCATGTTAATCATGTTGAAAAATTGCAAACTCTAAGCAACAATTTTTCAGATTTGAGATATGAAAATCAAATAAATTTAGTCAAATTTTTATATAGTGAGCAACGGCCTTCAAAAAGGATATTTTATTAATTGCATCTTAACTGCTGATCACATTTAAGATATGTTCATTTTTATGCCTGTATTTTCTTTTTTGATGGTTTTTATTACTTTGAAATGTTGTTGAAATTAATTATTTACTTTATTTTTTTTTCTACATATTTGAATTTAAAGCATCAATGAAAACTCACAAATTCAGATGAATAATTATAACATGCAATGATGAATAATATGATAGTATTAAGCTTTTCAATAAAAAATACTATTACTAATAATTATAATTATATATAAATGCATTACTTTTATTTGGAATTGTCAAAATATTATAAGATAACAGTGCATTATATATCAATCACCTATTTTGCTGAGAAAAATTAGCTCCCATTAATTAAATGAAAGCACTTCTGCCAATTATAATTATTTTATAAATTATATCTGTTTCATTTTCAATCGGTGACGAATTGTCCAAGCGACAAATTATTGTCCAGCGACAAATTGTCAGGAAATCATATTAAATGTCAGTCATGGAACTTTGGGTGTAAAACATGAAACTCTGACACGATTCACAAGACTTGGATTTACGTGATGAATGACTGCAGTATTTTTAATCTTCAACTCGGAGGTGAAGTTTGGCAGATCACATTTGTGAATCTTCCATTATGAACTTAGATAGCGAAATATACAAAAAATAGGATTGAACTTCCGAATCTTCCATTATAAACTTATAGAGTCTACTATATTATAGAATTTAAGATAGACAATCGGAAAGAGGATAGAAGGTTATCGGTTGAAATATCTAAATTTCTGGCACCATCATCTTCGGTTTTTTAAACAAAATCTACAACAAACGACGGCACACTATAACTGTTTTAAATTCATGATATTTTGCAATTGTATTCTATTAATTTTCCTTAGAAAAAGATTATAGAACAGATTTATGTAATATATCCTTTCATATTATTTAGAACAAATTCTCGTACTCAGTATGTAAAATCATGCAAAGCTCTCCTATCTTCGAAATATTTCAACCTGATAGATATTACGACTGATGTATTCATCTCCCCTCCAGATCTCTTCCATCTATTTCTGGTGTTTCGGACTTCATCAACTCGATGTGCTAATATACGTATGTATTTCATGGCATCAACATCAAATGGAAGGATTAGTTACAATATTCACCATCACGTGACTAAATGTAGCCCATGAAATACTTTATTAATGAAATATGACTGAATCAAAGGGTTTGTTGACATTGGTTAATCACTCTTGTTAATCCAAGATTAATAATTGGTGGATCATTGATTAATAATTTGATAATCATTGGTTAATAATTTGATAATCATTGGTTAATAATTTGATAATCATTGGTTAATAATTATGAAACAATCATTGGCTAATTATTAAAGGTTATTAAAAACGTAAGTTCCGAGTTACCGGACGGTTCCATATTTTCAGTCCAAAAAAAAATTATTTATTGAGATTGGAATAACGAGTTTTAAATCCCTGAACCAACCTTTATAACCACATACGGATTGATATCAGGCTACAATGTTTTAATATTTTGATATGTATATTGTATAAGTTCACTTCAACGTAGTTTCATTTAATTTATTGTAACTATGTATTGTCAATGTTTTTTTTAATAGTTTTCCATTTCATATATCATATGAAAAATATACTAAACTAATTATTTCTCTTTATAATATTACTGAAATATTTCAAGTGTTTTTATATCTTATAATAAAGAAGAATTATTATACTACACATTGACACTATATAGTAGTATTTCATATCTAGAAATTACTTCCCATTAAGCAGAAATTTGTTTGTTTTACTTTCTAGGCTTAGAAAACAAACATGATATTTCCGAATAATTTAGTATGCAATTAAACAGAAATATCAACGCCATGTCAACTGATAAATAAATTAATAGTTTGAGAGTATTACGCCACATTATGAAATCTGGCAATTATATTCGAACAGTTTACCGATTAGAATAATTTCATTGTTCAGAGAGCCTTTCTCAGTCGTATTTTCATTGAACTACAATTAAAAACCGAATATAGAACTCACTGTAATAATTATTTTCAAAACCCTGTACCATTTTGAACATCATGATAACTTAATGGAGACAGGAATGTTCATTGAAACGAATTATCAAATTCTAAATGCTTGAAATATAATTACTTTTTACTGAATTAATTGGAAAGCTAAGAAAAGAGTGAACTTTTCTATGAAAAATATTCTCATTATATTGCTAGATATAGAAAAAATTAACTAGTATAATATGGTATACAATACATAAGATGTGAGAATTAAAACTATGAATGTAACCGCAATTTCTGCAGTTGTTTAAATGCCCTCACTAGGTGAACTTCTTTATAATAATACTTCCATGAACATGCAGTGTACCAATGTTTAATAGGAAATTAGAATTAGTATTAAAGTCAGTTCAAACCTTTATTCTGTTTTGTACCTAATAATGTTCAATAATTTAATCCATATATACGTAGTTATTTGTATTACTGAGTTTATTTGTTTATATTTACAGATTACTCCAAACTAATTTGAAACTACCTATTAATAATAATTAATAACATCAGTTAACTTTGTGTGCCTCTATTGAAAAGAATAAGAAAACCACTGTGCTTTTAAATTCTCCATTCCCACCTGACATTGAGCTCCAAAGTCTAATTCGATTTACAGTATCAAACTAGAGTATCAAAGGTACGGGATCTCGTTCCAGAAAAATTCGAACACTAGGTTCACTTAAATACTAAAAGGACAAAACCTATGAATCCTACAATTGTTTCAAATTAATGCTGGTATCAAGTCACCGAAAAATTTCTAGTTTGAAATAATGCATAGAACACCATTAAAAAATGTCAGTGGTGGGGTGGAGGTCCATGATGTGCATTCGATTAAAGATTTAAAAGGTGACAATGAAGAACTTTCGAATCAAGATAAAAGTGCTCTACCAATATCGAAACTATCTTCTCTAACTCGTATGAAAAATGAAATTCTGGAATTATGTCCAGAATATTCCTCGAATCTTCCTCTCATTACTGCAAAGTTCAACGAATATCTGGTGCGGCTAGAAAATCTACACGCTGCATGTGACTGTGAACACTCTAAATCATGGCTTTCTACTCACTTAGTGTCTATTGAACAATTTAGAGTGAAGATTGAAAAAATAATACATCCAAATCATAGTGGTGCAATACCGAAGAAGAAATTATCCCTATCTGTGAAATCTAAGTCCGTTAAATCTTCAGGCTCCAGTGTGTCCGCAGCTCGGCTAAAACTAGCAGAACAAAAATCTAAAGCGCTGGCTAAAAAATTGGCTATTGAAAAAGAAAGTGCACTGCATCAAGAAGAATTGGAGTTACAGGCGAAAATGAACAAGATAAAATACGATAAAGAAAGAGTGAAACAGGAGCAAGAGCTTCATCAAGCTCAATTGTTAGAGGAGGAGTTGAACAGGATAGAAGCTTCGGAAAATAGCAGCATTGGATCTCGACATTCTCTTGCAAGTGAGGTAAACAATGAACAGAATCCTCCCAATTCAGTTCTGCCAAATGATACTTTGTTGGCTATTCTTCATAACCAAAATAACATATCAAGTAAGTTGATTAATAGCCAAACTAAATCTGCGCTACCTAAAACCGACTTAGAAAAATTTGATGGTTCAGATATCACTAAATTTAAATCCTTTTTGTTATCTTTCGAGCGAACTATTGAGATGAAGTGTGACAGCTACGCTGATAAAATGATATATTTGCTACAATATACAAAGGGTGATGCTAGAAAATTAGTAGAATCTTGTTCACACTATGATCCAGAAGTAGGGTTTATTAAAGCTAAGGAAATGCTGATAGAAGAATACGGTAATGAGCATAAAATTGCTAATACTTATATTCAAAAGTTGAATGCTTGGCTCCCTATTAAAAGAGAGGATTCTGATGCTCTTTATGAACTATCATTGTTTCTAATTAATTGTAATTTCTATTTAGAAAACATGTCTTACAATAACCAAATGAATAGTCCTAAAGAACTTATGAATGTAGTTATGAAACTACCTTATAAGATCAGAGAAAACTGGCGACGTTTAACCTATTCTCATACGAAATCTGGAAGAATGATAACTTTTGGAACTTTAGTAGAATTTATTTCCGAAGAAGCCAGTATGCTTAGGCAACCACTATTTAGCAACATTTCTGATGAGCGAACGCCTGAAACAAAATTAAAAGTTAGAACTAAAAATTTAACTACTTTTGATGACTGTGAGACTAAAAGTCAGACTAACATTGATAACAAGTATTGTTATTGTTGTAAAAAGAACAATCACTCTTTAGATGTTTGCAAGTTTTTTCAGACTAAGAGTAGGAGAGAGAAATCTGAGTTTATTAAAAAATTAAAACTCTGTTTCGCTTGCTTAAGAAATAATCATGTATCGAAAGATTGTCCTAATAAGAAACAATGTAAAATATGTCTTAAAATGCATCCCACTGTTCTACATTTCGCTACTGCTGATAAATTAGGAAGTAATTCAGATAGTGAAGAATCTGTGTCAATAACTACAAATAAAACTTCAAATAATGCCAGTCGTAAAGTAATGTATCCAGTTTTGCCTGTTAAAATGAGAATTGGTAATTGTAATGAAGAAATTATCACTAACATTATTCTGGATAGTTGTTCGTCGGATTGTTGGGTGAATGAAGGGTTGCTCTCAAAGTTTTCTGTCACTCTTAAAGAAAAGGTAGTAAGACTTACTACGATGCAGAACACCAATACAGAAACTACTACTAAAGTAGTAAACAACATAAGGTTGTTCAACTTGAGTGAAACGGAAGAATACGTAATTCCAGTTTGTTACACTCAAAGTAACTCTAAATGGCCATTCAGTAAGAAAGACGTACCAACAGAAGAAGATGTCAAACCTTATTCCCACCTTGCTGAAGTGCCATTTAATTTCGTAGATGAGCAAATCGGTCTACTAATTGGCATGAACGCACCTGCAGTTCTCAAACCTAAGCAGATAGTCGAGGGAGGGGAGGACGAACCATTCGCATCTCTACACATCTTCGGCTACGCTCTAAATGGACCTGTTAAGGGAGAAAAGAGGTTAGTTTGCAATAAAACTGAAATAACTGATACAAACCAAGAATTGCATGAATACATTGATAAAGTTTTTGCTAAAGATTTTCATGACAATTTTAGTGGAACTAGCCACTCTCAGGAAGATAAAATTTGGTTGTCAAAGGTAAAAAAGAGTACTAAGTTACTACCTAATAATCATTACGAAATTAGCTTACCTTTTAGAGATTCGGTCAAGTTGGTAAACAATAGAAATCAAGCTCTTGCAAGATTTAATTCAACTGTGAAGAGATTGTTGAAGGAACCTTCTTATTTTGAAGACTATAAAAAATTTATGAATGTTATGTTAGAAAATAATTTCATGGAAGAAGTCCCTGAGGAGGAAATGTATGTTAAAACACGAACTGTTTTCTACATAACTCACCATGGCGTCTATCACAAACAAAAGGGAAAATTAAGGGTGGTCTACAACTGTTCTTTGAAGCACATGGGACTCTCGTTGAACGATGCATTGCTGCAAGGACCTGATTTGACAAGCAATTTAATTGGAGTTTTGATGCGGTTCAGGGAAGATTTATGCGGATTTGCCGGAGACATAGAAAAAATGTTTTACCAGGTGAAAGTACCAGAAAGAGATCGCGATGCTATGAGGTTCTTCTGGTTCGACTCTAACTACGAAAAATTTAAAGAATTTAGAATGTGCGTTCATGTCTTTGGAGCAACTAGTTCCCCTAGTATTGCTACTTACGCTCTGCAGTTGACAGTGAAACACAACGAAAATTTTTCTGTAGAAGCTAGAAGTTCTATTCTTCACAACTTCTACGTAGACGATTTATTGAAATCTACTGGAGATTCTGGGACTGCGTTTGAACTATTGGAGGAGATCAAATTGCTAACTGCTAAAGGAGGATTCAAACTAACATCATTCTCTTCAAATAACGTGGACCTATTAAAAAAATTGTCTAAAGATGAGTTATCTGGATCATTGAAGACCCACGATATCCTTGAGTCTGGCCTTCCTTCTGACAGAACCTTAGGGGTGGTATGGCACCCTGAAAATGACATGTTGAGTTTCAACATGAAGCCAACTTCTGAAATGAAAGAACCATTAACTAAGAGAACAATGTTAAAATTCATGGCTTCAATTTACGACCCGTTAGGTCTAGCATGTCCCCTACTGATAATTGCTAAAAGCTTGTTTCAGGAGATGTGCAGATTAAAACTTAAATGGGATGACATTCCCGATGATAAAATTCAACGCGCTTGGAATAAATGGAAGAACGATATAACTGGTTTGGCATGTTACAACGTACCAAGATGTCTACAAAGTAATTCTTCAGCGGTTCGTGAGTTACATCTGTTTCTCGATGGAAGCGAAAAAGCATACGGTTGTGTTGCATATCTGAAATGCATTTGTGCCGACAACACTAAAGTAACTATAGTTTCTGCAAAGAGTAGACTAACTCCAATAAGTGGGACAGCTCTGGTTACAACTCCTAGAATTGAACTGGCAGCTGCTAAATTAGGAGTGGATCTTCTATTGAAATTGCGTGAAGAACTCAGTTTAAAAATAGATAAAGAATACATGTGGAGTGATAGTGTCACAGTTTTGAGATATATTAAAAATGAAACTTCCCGTTTTCAAAGATTTGTTGCTAACAAGATTTCATTCATTCGAAATTTCACTACTACTAATCAATGGTTCTACGTACCTTCCATACAGAATCCAGCGGACCTGATTACTCGTGGAGCGACTGTAGCCAAGCTGAAATCCTCGTGTCTGTGGAATGAAGGTCCTAAATTTCTCAAAACTTCGGATTATCCAGCTCAAACTTATGAAGTTTCATTAACTTCTCATGATTCAGAGATCAAAAAAGAGCTAACTTGTCATACTACGTCGATCGAACAAACCCCCTTGGACAAGCTAATGACAAGTACTTCTAGTTTCTACAAGTTAAAACTAAGAGTTGCT
The DNA here is from genome assembly GCA_947561585.1 of Caprella mutica. Taxonomy (NCBI): domain Eukaryota; kingdom Metazoa; phylum Arthropoda; class Malacostraca; order Amphipoda; family Caprellidae; genus Caprella; species Caprella mutica. The sequence goes on along the minus strand of CANNZV010001570.1, from coordinate 166,013 downwards.
TACTTATTAAGACTAAAATCCCTACTTCGTAAAGAGACTAGAACTGAGGGCTCGATTTCTGTTGAAGAGCTCGAGATTGCAGAAACAGAGATATTCAAGTACATGCAGAAAGGGGAGTATTCGGAAATTATGCAATCCATTAGTAAAGGTAAGAATATTCCAAAGAAACATCACTTAAATAAGCTGTCTCCTTTCATCGATGCCAATAATATACTGAGAGTTGGTGGTCGAATTCAAAACTCGACGGCAACATTTGAGGTTAAACATCCTATAATTCTACCCAAGTCAAGTAGTATAACTTCCATGATAGTCGAAGAAATTCATAGAGATCTTGGTCATTCTGGAAGAGAATCTATGCTTTGTAAATTACGTGGTAAATTTTGGATTGTTGGTGCTAATAACCTAGTCAGAAAAATGGTCAATAATTGTATAACATGCCGAAAATATCATGGAAATTCTGCTACCCAAATGATGAGTAATTTACCTACAACGAGAGTTACTGCAGATATACCTGCCTTTACTCATGTGGGGTTAGATTGTTTTGGTCCATTCGACACTATTTGTGGTCGTAAAGTGCATAAGAGATACGGGCTAATATTTATTTGTTTCAGTAGCAAAGCAGTTCATCTTGAAACTCTCCATTCCCTGTCCACTGACTCCTTTATAAGCGGCTTACGCAGATTCATAAGTCGAAGAGGCAACGTAAACTCTATTACTTCAGACAATGGTACCAATTTTAGGGGAGGTGAAAGGGAGTTAAAGAAGTCCATTGAAGAATGGAATTCTAGCACCGTAGCGAATTGGTTGAGACAAAAGAAGATCAAGTGGAATTTCAATCCTCCTGGAGCCTCTCACTTTGGAGGGATATGGGAGAGGCAAATACGGTCAGTTCGGAAAGTGCTAAGCGGTCTTCTGTCCCAACAACCCATGAAGTTCACGGATGAGCTTCTTAGTACATTACTCTGTGAAGTGGAATCTATATTGAACAATCGACCATTGACTGAGGTAATTAATGATCCCAAGGGTGATTATCCGTTAACTCCAAATCATTTGTTGCTATTGAATGCTGGAGTGACCTTTCCACCTGGTCTGTTCTCAAAGGAAGACTCTTGTGCTAAAAGACGTTATAAGCAGGTACAATATTTGGCAAATCTTTTCTGGTCAAGATGGAAAAGAGAATATCTAGTTCTGTTACAAGAGAAGCAAAAATGGCACGACAACAGGAGATCCTTGGAGGTCGGAGACTTGGTATTAGTCATAGACGTAAATCTTCCACGTAACCAGTGGCCGTTGGGCGTCATCGAGGAAACCATGAAGGATAAGTTCGACTATGTTCGAGTTGTCAAGATTCGCACTGCAAAATATAGAAACTCAAAGTCTAAATTTGGATCAGTCATGCTAAGGAGACCTATTTCTAAAGTTATAGTTCTGAAGAATAATGATAAATTTAATTATTAACTTTTGTACATTTGTTTGTTGTTTGATGTTTAGATAATTTGTGTTTGATATTGAGTGAAATCTTAATAATTTACCTATGAACTTTTAGGTATCGTTTAGATGAAACTCATATTATGGGAGGGTGTAACCGCAATTTCTGCAGTTGTTTAAATGCCCTCACTAGGTGAACTTCTTTATAATAATACTTCCATGAACATGCAGTGTACCAATGTTTAATAGGAAATTAGAATTAGTATTAAAGTCAGTTCAAACCTTTATTCTGTTTTGTACCTAATAATGTTCAATAATTTAATCCATATATACGTAGTTATTTGTATTACTGAGTTTATTTGTTTATATTTACAGATTACTCCAAACTAATTTGAAACTACCTATTAATAATAATTAATAACATCAGTTAACTTTGTGTGCCTCTATTGAAAAGAATAAGAAAACCACTGTGCTTTTAAATTCTCCATTCCCACCTGACATTGAGCTCCAAAGTCTAATTCGATTTACAGTATCAAACTAGAGTATCAAAGGTACGGGATCTCGTTCCAGAAAAATTCGAACACTAGGTTCACTTAAATACTAAAAGGACAAAACCTATGAATCCTACAATGAATTTCCTTATAACTAGAGCCCGGATTTATATGCTCTAACAATATAACAGCATAGAATGCTATAAAGCATAGATGATCTATGCTTTATAGGCATTAATCTATTTTGCATACAAAGCATATACAATTCTATTTCAGGATATTTTTGTCTATGCTACAGCATGCAAAACTCTATTTATTGAAGATATCAAAGTTTACGCTACAGTTGCTTCATTTTCTATTTACCGTTTTTTTGTAATATTTTAGCAAATCATTTAGTTCCAAGTCCTCGTAGTCTTAACAACTCTTAATAATGCCTAAAGTTAAGCAGTCTGATAACATCAGGATACGAAATTTAGTTGATGAATTTGGAGATGTGTTATGCAATGAAGACGGTGTTTTGAAATGCAAGCCATGCAATGTGATGCTAAGAAGCAACAGGAAATAAGATATTGTATCGCACTTTAAAATAGCTAAAGATAGGCATAAGAGTGTGAATTTTGTAGATTTGAATGAGGACGATGTCAGCATGATGCCAACTGTATTGTAGTAAATAATCCTGGATTGCAACACATAGAATAAATACCAAGCATTATCGCTGGAGCGGAAGAGGTGCAAATTGAAAGAAATATAACGCAAAATGCAATGTAATTCAAGTACACCCGTTGACATCAGTTGAGGTAGAAAGAAGCTTTTCAAAACTCAAAATGTTACTGAGTGATCACCGAAATCTCTAAAAACCGAAAATGTCAAAAACAATTAATTGTATCATGTAAATTCTAATTATTAAACTATTTATATTCTAAATATAGGTATTACTATTTTTATCTAGCTAGATGAATAAATACTTATATCTCATTATTTAGCATATATCGTTATATGTATAGAGACTTATTTTTCTTGTTCTGATATTTTGTTGGATAGTAATGAAACTAAATATAGCTATCTCTTAGTAGAACTAAGAATCTGAGAAATTATGGTTTATGGTTATTTGTTGCTATATTATTTAATTGTCATATATTAATAATAATGTGATGCACAGAATGTGGTTTGATTTCCACTTCCAATTGGAATAATTACAAAAAATATACATCGATAATTTTCCATTTGAAAACGGGAAACATTATTCAACCTCATAAATACACCCTCTAAATTAAAGAAAAGTATACGTAAATAAGTCTACCATTTGACTCATACGGTATGTTTTTAATGTTTTTGAATAAATGAAACGTTATTTGAGGTATAACTATTATAACTATTACTTATAACACATATGTCCCGCGCAAATTAACAAAATGTGCTCTTTTAAAGCCATATTATAGTTTTAAACTGAATTAAATCATTGATTGTTTAATATATATACAAATTTTCTCATTAATTTGTTACTCATTTTCCTAGACTTTCCATCAAACTCTTTTCCCTTTGGAATGTATCGAATAATAATTGTATTCCTGAAAAAAATAATAGGTTTGACATGTTTAACAAACAAATTCAACAACTTATATAACAAATGCCTAGCTAGTAACAATAGCCAGAGGCAGCAATTATCTTTACCATAAACAAAATGTGCGGTAATCTCTAGATTGTACAGAGCATAGTTTGATGTTGCACACATTGTGACCAAAAGTAAATGTGATAAACATAAATATTGCGGATATCTGTTAATAAATAGTTAATTATGCTTGATTATGTTAGCTAATGAGAACTTGATCGCTAATACGCGAACACGACCCCTGCGCAAATAAGAGATTACTGCTAAATTTAAAGAGGCAAAAACCGAGCATCAAATCTAAAGTTGGCGCAAATACAGTAAATTGAGTGGAACACATAAACATGATAGCCAATCCGATTGTAGGTGAATATCACTTTTTACTAATTGTTAACATCTGGTAATTGTTACCCTATGTAACTATAAACTTTCAAAAATAAGATTATAGAAATATGATCGAAAGCCGCACTCGCACATTATGCAATACTATTAACTATAGTTCAGGCAATATACGATTATTAACTCTTATTTAATGTATTTGTTACTCTGGTAGTTATTCCATTGCTTTTTTTCAGTTGTACAATATCACTAAATGATATTCTGTGCCTTATAAATAGACACATCGTGAATAATTATATTTAAATCATATTTTCTTCATCAGAATTCATGGAAGCGCAATGTTTTAAGTGAAACTTTAAATCAATTCGTTAAAATATATATCTAGCACCAGGTTAACAATCTTAAAGCCTATAGACATTAACACTATCAACAAAAAATTAATTAAGACAGGCAAAGAACTAATTAATAGAAAAATGTAAAACATATTTTGTAAAATGCAATTCTTACCTCTTTTTCGATGTTTGATGGTCAGAGCGAAGTTATTCTGAGGATATTTTTCAGTCAACTTATGAGTCCAATCTATCCGATCAAGTTCAAAATATAAACATTTAAAATTCACAATATATATACACTATTTTAATATGCTAGTTATTAATGATTTACTTTGGTAAAATGTTTCGATTTTTCTTTCATATTAAGTTTTTTCAATAAGATTAGGTGTTCCAGAGTGTTTATTTCTAACTGATATAGTTCAATATTAATCTCACTGTTGAAACGTATTATCTGAAAATATGGCGTTCATAATTATAGTAGAGTAAATCACGACGAATGATAACAATAATGATGAAAAAATCAAAATAATGAACAACATCAGTATCTATATTTCCAATACAAATCAAAATGTTTAGTCGTGCTCTGAATGACAATTATTATTTATCAACCTATTTTCGTCATAAAATCACAAATTATGTAACCAATAATAGCAAAACTATTGAATTAGGAAGGAGAATTTATTTCCTGAAATTAAACTAACTGCATGGTTAATAAAATATATATTACCACATGTAAATTATGTGTTTTCATTGGTGTCCGGATAACTGTCAGGTGATAAACTGCCGAAGCGGAAAACTGACAGGCAGAAAATTACCAAGCGAAAAACTACCACTAATTTACGGAGAATTTGAATATGTTTCGTCTTTTCTGAAATGTTTTTTTTTATAAACACAGTATAAGAACATTATGATTCATAAAAAAACGGCGTTAGCTATTCATTAAGGGGTTAAGGCAATACTACCTTTGGTTATGAAGATAGTGTTAAACCCACGTGTAAACTGATTTGTTATTACTAGCTAATTAGATATGCTCACAATTATATATTAATAATTTATAAATAAATATAAATTGAGTGAATGTTAAATCAACTTACATTTATGATCAATATTTATTACATTTTCATTTCATTATCCATGTCATTAACACCTTTATTTTTACAATTTTCATATATATTTAAAAAAAAATATGGAATCCAATTATCGAGTGAAATTATCAGAGAATTAAGTAGGTAACAATAGTTTAATAATAATAAATGTTGGGTGGCAAATTCTAAATACTTCAAAATCATCGATATAAGTTGTTTTATAATGAATATTTAGATTGAAGGCTTGCTCAATTCTCAAATTATGAAAAAAATGAGACACTAAACCCGTTATGTACTGATAATGCAAAGAAGCGTTCTGTAAAAAAAGAATTGTTCTCTGTCCCTAATACAATTATTTATTTGTTTATTCTCTTAGCATTGTCTAAGAAAATTTTTAGTTTTTAATTTCTATATTGTATTTGATAAACTACTGTTATGTTAAAAAATGATAATGGATTTTTTTTTAATAAATAAAATTGGCAGTAAGTGACTGGTTTTCCGTGTGTCGTTTTTATAATGATTTGATTGATTCAATGTGTATAACACAAATTTATACTGCATTAAAATCATGTGGAAGCATTGTGGAATATTGTATGTAGGAAAGAAGTTTTATATGAACCATGAATAAAAAAGCAGTTAAATTTTTATTTTCTATAATAATAACATATGAAAATTGTCATCCACTGTTTTAATTCGTTTCACTTATCGTTCACTCAAAACTTTGGGCTAATAATAGCTAGTGCATTCTCGCTGAATTTTTGGTTACATTACCACCGTTTGCTAGTTACTCTCCCAATCGAATTAGTAACGGTACCAGGAAGTTGGCTGCCATTTTCTGTTTTCTGGAAAGAAAGATATATAGAATTGATACACATTTAACACACACTTAATATATATATATTGACAAATGTAGTATAGTTCTACAAATAGGATTTTTTCGCGTTTTCGGTTTCGAAACAAAAAACATACTAAAACAATAATTAGAACAAGTTTGAACGTCCGATAACACGAAATTTCTATTAATATTTTTAGATAATTTAAGAAATAGATGGATATATGAATTTGTAGCATTCTACTAAGTATTTTCTATTTACTATTACATTTTAAAGTTCACTTAATATTTAATTTATTAAAATAATAATCCTTACATTATAACTTATTTTAGAGTTTGAAAGATGTGTAATTGAATAATCAAGATTTTTTACTGATCAATAATGTACAAAAAAATAAACTTTCATTTTTATGTATCATTTAGGTTGAATAAAACTTCATTACGCGCACTCGTAGAGCGCATACCTTTGCCGTCACTTAAAAATGACTTTAGCCATCCAATAATTCTTTAGTTATAAATGACCTTGACCTTTGTCCCGTTCACTCCCAAAATCTAATTAACTGTTATTGATAATGGCGAATCGTCCCACCAAATATCAGGCAATGTGGATTTACAATTTTCCTATAAAATTCCGAATTATCAGACAATTCAAGATATTCGAATATATAAGAAAAACTATATATAACGTAGTATTCAAACTCGTTATTTTATTTTATGTGGAACCGTTTCATTATTTATCTTGATGAGACAAAAACAATTTCGTAATAAATTTGCATATTTTAATTATTCAGAACTGCTGGATAATTATTATGTAGCATACGTGAATATTTATGGATATAGAAGAGCGTTGCAGCACTCAGACACTTCTAGCACTTTGAAAGTGTTAGATAACATAGGTTAGGAACCAATTTCCCTACAATGACCAATTTATTGATTGCGTTGCAGAATACATATGCTAAAAAAAAATTGATAAATAATTCTAATAATAATTCTACCATATTAAGTTATAAATTGGCACATTTGAAAATCATTATGTGAAGAAGTATATATAGAAATACAGGGTTCGGAGAAAGTCCCCGATCATATAAAAATGTTAATTTAATGAGTTGTGATAGATGAAATAAAAACAAAACTTTCACACAATATCGCAATAAACCCATTTAACAGTTCTACTAATTATTTTTCAATATGACCACCATTGGCAGCGATTACTCTCTTGAGTCTACCTCTGAAGCTCTTAACTGCGGCACGGAACATTTCTTGGGGAATATTGGCCCATTGTCCCTCGAGGGACTTCTTCAGAGTTTCCGTACTATCATGAACTGTAGCGCACGCTTCCTTCTCCAAGATACACCACACACAAAAGTCAAGACGGTTCAGGTCTATCGATGGAGCAGGCCACAATTCCTTCCTCCAAAACGCGGGAAAGTGACGCTCACACCAATCATGAGTTTTGTTCGCTGTGTGCGAGGGCGCACCGTCCTGTTGAAAGGTTAAAAATCTGTCCTTGAAGTGCTTCTTCATCTCAACTGGTCCTGGAGTCAAAATATCCTCGATATACGATTTTGCGTTAACTTTAGCGCCTTCTTTGACAAAAATGAGAGAAGATCTCCAACTCTCAGAGATGGCAGACCAAAACATCACAGAGGCAGGCTTTTGTTGACAGAAAACAGTCTTCATCCGAAAAGACGATCTCACCAGCCTGCGTGCCATCTTTCATTGAATTCAAAAGAATCTTTGATCTGTCCAGCCTCTTCTGTTTCTGGAAATCCGTGAGCTGTTGCATGTTGGTCATTTTGAAGGGGGACGACTTGAGGTCTTCTTTGACGATGGTTCTCACACTTTTTTCGTCGATATCCATACTCTTAGCAATCTTTCTCATGCTTCGCTTGGGATTCCTCCTTATCCGCTCCCTAATGGCTTTGATTTGGTTGGAGTGCGTTCAGTGCGAGGTCGTCCACACCTGGGTCTATCACCTGTTATCTCCAGATCTTGGTAGCGTTTAACAGCATCCCTAACAGTCGATTTCGGTGCTTTTAACAGCTTTACAATCTCTGGGTTTGTCTTCCCCGCTCAGTATAGCTGAATAATAGCCTCACGTTGACTCATTTTTACTAAAGACAATGTAAATTTATTTAAATTTAGACATGGAGCATTGAAGTACATGATTATAGGAAGTGAATGAGATATAAATGGACAAATTTAGTAAATAAATAACATCTTTAATTTAAAAAATAAAATTTGATCGGGGACTTTCTTTTTGATTCAGGAACTGTAGACAATATTTCATATTTTTCATTCCCAATAAAATTTTAAAAGAAAAAACAGAGGAAATAAGGTATCTAATATTATAAACGTTGAAGAGAATGAAAATTAGAGATTTGGAATAGAATCAGGAACAAGTGCAATTATTTTATTGTTGTTCTGATGATGAAAATGCATCATTCTAATGAAATGCTCGAATCCTAATAAACCTCTTACGTCGGTATGTAAAGCAGTGGTTCTTAAAGTATTTTTCCCACACACACCTACTTTGTTTTGAATTGAAATGGATTGAAAAGCAACAATTAGAATATATTTGGTTACTATGATTTGAGAATTAAATATGCCAATTGAAAAAGTAAGGAAAATGATTGTTTTATTTACATAATGTAAAATTATTTTTCTAGGTAAGGAAAATTAAAATCCATTAGAAATTGAAGAAAACAATATAATTTTGATAATAATGAAGTATATTGCACTGTAGCAATTAAAATATTAAGAAAATGAACAGTCGTAAACCAATAAAATAAATTTAATCAAATACGTGGTAGTGACACTCACATACTATCCCGACACAGAAAGGAAAATTCGATTTGAATAGGTAGTTTTTTGTTTATACAATGGAAGTGCCCGTTTTCTTTCTAATCAGTGTTAGATTATAGGACAGAAGGAATAAAAGTTACAGGGACACAAAACAAGAAATCCCACGCTTAAAGATATAAAAAATATAATCGAAAGCCACATTGATAATTCTGCATGATATTAATAGCAAGAACTGAACTTATAAACATGCACCTCCTATAAATAACCCAGGCCCCAAAGGGGTGCCACGCAACCCTGTTTAAGAACCAATGATCAGATTCTAGTTGATAATACAACATAAAAATAGTACAACTATCAGTCGTTGATACTACCACTGACTTTCGGAGATAGTACCACTATTAATCAAATAAAAGTGGAGTTGTATTCTAAAAGCCTCGGCAGTCAATGGATCACTTAGTCTCATTCGTAGATCACACACACGACAGTTTGCCTTTGCGACAGTATATTATTATGGTGTCCGGAAAACTGCCAGGCGGAAAACTGCAGAAGCGGAAAACTGCCATTCGGAAAATAGCCAGACGGAAAACTGTCAGTCACTTAATGGGAATTTATGTATTTTTTTACTTTTATCATTTAGTTATAAACACATTCAAAGAACATTTTAATTAAAAAAACGGCGTCAGCCCTTCGTTAAGGGATTAAGGGGACATTCATTTTACAGTAATAACAAAATAGATATTGGGTTACTTAATATCCAAATGAAAATTATATTTCATCAAAGCTGCCTTATTAAACACACAGTAAACCAAACTTCAATACACATAAGGAAGTAACAATTACCATTTTATACTTATTTGTTATGTCAAGTACATTTTAAAAACATGTTAAATTACATATATAGTCCCTTGTTTTTAATTTCCTATATTAATGTCAGCAATATAACTTTTGGTTCAAAAGCAAACGTTAAACCCCGCGTACTGATTTGTGATTAATAGCTAATTAGATATTCTCATAATTAATTAATCTTAAATTATACAATAAATTAAGTGTATGTTAAATCAACATATATGAATGTTCAATATTTATTATATTTACATTTTTATTCTCCATGTCAATTGCACAACTCCTTCATTTTTACAATATTCCTTTATATGTAACAATTATTATCAATTAATGTACAATCCAATTCGATCGAGTGAAATTGTCAGAGAATTAGGTACTATTGGTAGGTAATAGCACTTTAATAATCATAGATGTTGTGTTGCAAATTCTAAATATTTCACAAACATAGATCGAAGTTGTTTTATAATGAGTACAAGCGAATATTAAGCTTGAAGGCTTGTTCAATTCTCAAATAATAAAAAAAAATTAGACAGCGCGTTATGAACTGATAAATTAAAGATGCGTTGTGTAAAAAAATAAATTGAACTCTGTCCCTAATACTAATATTTCTTTGTTTCTTCTCTTAGTATTTAAAACATTTTCTAAGAACGATTTTAGGTTTTGTTTCTATATCATATTTCATTTATATCTCTAATATTTATATATTTACATATTTTTATAATAAATTGTCTACATTTAATTATTATTTTTGTTTTGTATACTAAATAAAAATGAATGTTCCTAAAATTCTTTACGTTGGGCGAATAACATTTTTATAAATTATAATGTTATTATTGACCAAAGTCATTGAATTGCCAGTAAATGACTGACAGCTTTCCGCCTGGCATTTTTCATCTGGCAGTTTTCCGCTTCGATAGTTTTCCGCTTGGCAGTCTTCCGCCTGGCAGTTTTCTGTGTACCATTATTATTTTCTAATTAATGTTCATATTAGATTTTTTATAATTATTTGGCCTAGAATTTAAATTAAACATTTGGCTAATTTAGAATTTTGAGACGGATGTTTAGTAATTACTTGATAATTAAATTTATATTTGCAACGAAAGTCTGTGGTTGGAAGAATTTTATTAAGATTAAGTAAATCTATTAAATTTGTTATTAAAATACAAGTGGGAATTATTTTGGACAGTTGAATATAAATTCAATGAGTTGATATGTGAGAAATACTGGTTGTTGTTGTGGTTTTTGAAATAATAATGTATTCATGAAGATAATTAAACAGTGATTACTTCTTTGATAAAGAAGTTAGAATTCCTCAATTTTAAATTTGTCACAATAACACGTAAAATAACTTTAATTTTCTTATAAATTGGAATATGATCTGGCATGAAATATTGAATCTTCTTTCCGATCCGAATGATAACGAGGCTCGAAGCATATGCATAAAATATTTGTAATATGTTAGTTATTTACCTATTTCAAATTCAGTCCGCAGAAAAATCGACCCAAAAAAATAAATATTTATTATATACATTATACAATTGTGAACCAATTATTGCTTCCAATAGCCTGAAAATTCATGCACCTTCGCAATGATTAATAAGAGAATTAAATAGAAGAATTTTCTGATTTTAAATTTTTAAAATGATTGCTTTGACAGCAGATCATTTAAGCACTACCGCTATTTTCAGCCTCTGTCATGAGATGGGTCTATTTTTTTGCGCAGAAGGGTCTCAAAATAATTAGCCATTGCCAAAAGCCTAAAATTTACTAGTGGAAATATGTGAAAGTTATTCATACTCTGAACGTCGATAACAATAGACTTATTTTTAACGATTTAAAATTTGGATGAAAGTCCATATAGTGATATTTTTTTATTTAAGTGAATTAAAATAAAATTTAAAACGGTAAAATTAAAATATATAAAATAAACAAAACGTAGGATTTTGTATAGTCAATCTTTTATTAAGAAATATTTTTCTACTTTATAATTTGTGTTGAATAATTCTGAATCGCAATTCAGGTGAATGATTGCCATCTGAAGTACCGGATTTTTATATGAATATTTACGAAATGCTCTACGAGATTGTATCCAACCAAATTCTGTACTTACTATGTATGGTAGATTGTCGAAGCATATTCATTTTGTACAGTACCCCGCTTTAAGTAGATCCTGATTTAATAAAAGGACGGCTTAAAGCGGAGTTGACCAATGCTTTCTTACGTCACTTGAACCGGAAAATAATTTGTAAATAATTTTATTCTACATTGAAGGATTCACACAAAATATAGCACATAGTATCAGTGTACCATGCTAACGATCTTTGATTTTTTTTCAAAAGATAACTAAGAGATTAGAGTAACTTGATATACAGCGGGGTCTCCCCAGATTCAATTTCAATTCTAAAGTTAATGTGAGGTACGATTTTTGACTTCCTATGTATTAAAAGAAATATGTAACTGAAAAATTTGCTTGTTTAAGGAATCATGAAAACAAACTCTAATTGTTCATAATACTCAAAAGATATACAGAAAAAGTTATAAATGTAACGGAATATACTTTAACTAGCCTAATTTCTATAAGATAAGGATATGAAAAAATTATTAAACTGTAATTTTACTGAATATTGAGATAATTCATAGAATTGGATTTAATAATTAAAATGGAATATTTAAATGGATATGTCCCATGCGGTCATTGAGGCAGACGAGTGAGCACCTGGGCAAGCGGTAAGAAACCGCACCGCATGTCACCAGTCTTGCAACCTGAGATAGAACACATAGTAAATGAAATGGGGAAAATGATAGATTAGAGAAAGCACAAGGACGGAAATTAAATGCAGATTTGTTTTACTACTATTGAAAATAAATTAGACAAAATGAAATTAGAAAACTGTAATTTTATTCGTAAATCAATAGTTATCTTTAATCTTTTAATCAATAGTTATCTTTAATCTTTTAATCAATAGTTATCTTTAATCTTTTAATCAATAGTTATCTTTAATCTTTTAATCAATAGTTATCTTTAATCTTTTAATCAATAGTTATCTTTAATCTTTTAATCAATAGTTATCTTTAATCTTTTAATCAATAGTTATCTTTAATCTTTTAATCAATATTTATCTTTAATCTTTTAATCAATAGTTATCTTTAATCTTTTAATCAATAGTTATCTTTAATCTTTTAATCAATAGTTATCTTTAATCTTTTAATCAATAGTTATCTTTAATCTTTTAATCAATAGTTATCTTTAATCTTTTAATCAATATTTATCTTTAATCTTTTAATCAATAGTTATCTTTAATCTTTTAATCAATAGTTATCTTTAATCTTTTAATCAATAGTTATCTTTAATCTTTTAATCAATAGTTATCTTTAATCTTTTAATCAATAGTTATCTTTAATCTTTTAATCAATAGTTATCTTTAATCTTTTAATCAATTTAATCTTTTAATCAATAGTTATAAATGAATAGTTATAAATGAATAGTTATAAATGAATAGTTATAAATGAATAGTTATAAATGAATAGTTATAAATGAATAGTTATAAATGAATAGTTATAAATGAATAGTTATAAATGAATAGTTATAAATGAATAGTTATAAATGAATAGTAATAAATGAATAGTTAGTTATAGTTTTAATTAATAAAGTGATTATACCTAGCGGAGATTTCTGGACATTTAAAGTTATGTAAATTTTATAGGGGAAGGAGTGAAATTTGGGACGTTAAGGAGTTAACAACACTAAACAAGACCATACGAGGTTTGTATACACATACCCATATTTAGTGGACCATAGGAGCAAGAACAGGGAGCCGCCATCCGTCAATCAGTGCGTAGTCGCTACATCTTAGCCCATATCGCAGGAATCAGCTATTACCCTGTTATTGAAGCATGAAGTTTTCAGGGCGATACACATAATCCTGACAAGTAGCTAGAAAGCAGTTTGGTAGATGGGCCAATCTTTAGACGGGCATACTATTCCAGTAGTTGAATGGTTTTACGGATCAGTGCATGATTCTACCAGTAGCTGAGTTTTCACTGCCTAAAGCCCCGTCCAGACGGTCAAATTTTTTTAGAGAAGTGACAAACTTAATGACAAACTAAATGACAAACTTATCGTCAGTTTTCAAGGAGTGTCTACACGGTCAAATTTTCTCGCAAAAAGTTTGAGGTTCACTGGCGTCAGTTTCGTCAAAATTAATGTTATATATCGTGAAAATAAAAATTATATAACTTGGTATGTATATTTTTTAAATTTAGAACAGTAAGAAACCAGAAAAAATAATTTGTTTTTAATGACAAAATATCGTCTTGAAAAGGATAGTCAAAAATAGATCATAGAAAACAATTCACAACGTAGGTAGCCTACCTATAACTTAGATCTAATACATTCTAATACAACCAAGTATTTAGGAGTCTGTCGTCAGTCATTGTAACTAGATAGATACTAACTAAGTTTGAAAAAATGAGGTTTTTGTAGGTGTACCTAGCTGTAATAAACTAAAATGACGCGCAAATAAAAAAATATTATTGCCGGAAAGTCAGTTTGTACTTCAAACTTTATCGTCAGCAAATAGTTTGACAAACTTTTTGCTGACGATATCCAACATGTTGGAATAAAAAAACTGATGAAAAGTTTGACGGTTTGCTGACGCTAGGAAGTTATCGTCATTTAGTTTGTCATTAAGTTTGTCACTTCTCTGAAAAATTTGACCGTCTGGACGGGGCTTTAGGGGATATATAGATATGGTTATATTCTCCTCACTCTGCAAACCATTATCTCGATTTTCAATACCAGATTCTCCCGTCAAAGTTCCGCTATAATGAATCACCTGCTGAGGATCTCAGGGAAAAGATTATTTCAGTGGTGAGGATTTTCCGAGCAGTGACACAAACCAAGGTCTTGTATGAATTTAGTGTTATTTTTTTAATATAAATGTACTTTTTTTTTTAATTATTAGGAAAACGATAATTTGAGAAAATAGCATCATACAGTACTTTTTTCTCCGAAATTACATCATCTCTGTGACTGTTCTCCCTGACAATACATTATCACAATGACTCTTTTCTCTGATAGTACATCATCTCTGTGACTGTTCTCCCTGACAATACATTATCACAATGACTCTTTTCTCTGATTGTACAACATCACAGTGACTCTTTTCTCTGATAGTACATCATCACAGGGACTCTTTTCTCTGATAGTACATCATCACAGTGACTCTTTTCTCTGATAGTACATCATCACAGGGACTCTTTTCTCTGATAGTACATCATCACAGGGACTCTTTTTTTTTTTTGGTAGTACATTTATCAAAAAGAGCCTTTCACTGCTAGTACATCATATCAGGGACTCCTCTTTATAATAGTGCATCAAAACAGTGACTTTTTCTCTAATAGTACATCATCAGTCATCACAGAGACTTTTTTCTCAGACAGTGCAGTCGGCATGAATAACCTTTCACTCTCCATAATCTATAAATAAATAGGCAGGCTGAAATAGGGTGAAATTCACAAAGGATTGTAGACCTGCACGTATCAGAAGCAGAACTGCTTTTGCACGCAATAAAGAACCTTTTCTGAGAGGCATTAGAGCCACATCCGCTTCACAATATATTGCCAGGACGTGATTTATAGCAACCAAGTAATTTACCATTGAATTTAACTAAATTGAATAATAAATTAAACGTATTTGAAAGCTTCTTCAGATGGATTGTTGACTCATATGCCGATACTTTCATAAATAGGTCATACTGAATTTATGGTGAGTGTCCTCCAACATTCATTTCTTTTTCCTTTAAATAATGAATCTTTAAGCTGAATTTAATTAATTAACACCTATTTGAATATTTTGTTCCCTACATAATATCTATTTGTTTTTTTATTTTATGTTTGCAAGTGAATTGTGAAGATATAATGAACATGATGATATTTTACTGTTTATTCACAATACTTAACATTTCTATTTCCAAACAAAGCTCGTTTCATTCTCATAAAATAGTGTTTTCTCTCGCCCTCGCATAAATTTATTGGTAGAATGACTTCCGTAATCCTCTTCCGATTAGCAGGAAAAGCTGTGATTGATTGAGCAATTTAAAAATGAATTACACACTTTATTGCTATCATTATTCTCTGCGAAGAGTCCATGAACTTCAAATGGACATCTGAAGGAAACTTTAAAACCCTTCCTTGAAAGTTTTAGGTGAGAAAAAAGAAAGTGTGTTATGAAATTGTGAAATGATTAACAAATTTATCTCTTGATTTCATAGAATTTAACTTAGGAAATTTATAACATTGAATGATGGACAATATTGTCTTGTAGTGATTATTTTAGTTTTATATCTAGTAGTTATGTCATTTTTATTATAATATCACCACTTTTTTATGTGAATTTCAACCCTAGTAACTTATGTGCTTGTCCAGTCGCACCAGTCATCATGTAAAAATATTATAATTTTATTTTTAACTCAATTTGGAAGCTGTCTTTTCATGTCTTTTAATTTTCAACATAATTACATACGATCATACATATATAAAATACTATAGAAGGAACAATGTAACATGTTTCTTTCTAATCAATTTTTCATTGTAGAACCCGTTTCCATGTACAGTTAAATTTTCATAAAGTTTTGTTCAATTTTGTGAATGTTATAAGGATTTTATTGATGGGTGATGAAAATGGCTTTTGCACGAATAGATAGAAAACCTAAGAAATATTTATTCTTATCTTTGCTTGTTAATTTGATTTTAAATTAGATAACTAATCTTTGGCGTTTCCCATTGAATGTGAAAATATCAAATGAAGATTTTTATGAAGACAAATTATCGAAAAATCAATTTGATAAGATTTTATAATAGTCCCTAGGTTACTGAACAACTTTTAATGGCTAGGTTAATATATTTGATCAATTTAATAAGCAATGCAAAATCTATATTGTTGCAAACAATACCCAATTCCATTCAAAATATGACGAATCAAAAGGTGTCAGTGGATTTGAGGTTCCCATGTTGCGTATATAAGAGGCAGCTGTTGCTGGTGATTGATGGCACAACTTCCCTTGAGTTTCCAGAGTTTATTTATTTGATTCAATAGCTGTTTGATAGTTATTACTATAGCCCGGATTTCCAGTTCTTATGCTATAAACGCTATTTTGACCATAAAAATAAAGTTTTATAGCGTTTATAGCATAAAAGCTATTTTGACAATAAAAATAAAGTTTTATAGTGTTTATAGCATAAACGTTATTTTGACTATATAAGCTATTTTGACTAGAAATTAAAAGATAGAACTAGTAATTATATTAAAACCGACTATAAAACCTTTGATAAACCATCCTTGACGTGCAAAATACATTTGTAACAGATAAATATACTGTTGATGAATTAAAAATTCAAATGCCATTTCATTCACATTTCTTATTGTAATATTCCATAGAAAACGTACGAGCAGAATTATTGGTAAATCAAACTGAATTGAAAAATGAATAAAGCACTAATCGATACAGTATAATATTAGTATTATTGAATAAATAGAATGATACATAAAGAATGAAGAGATGCCCAATAAAATAAATATACGGTTTTTATTTATTGTGACCGGTGAATTGCGCTCTTTGTGTAAAGATATTACTTTGAGCACAAACATTTCTAAACGTGTTAGTTAGTTGAGTGGTCATGTTGTAAACACAAAACATGCCCAAAGTGAAAAAACCCTAAACTGTTTTGAAGTTGAAAGAGGCTTTTCAAAATTGAAAACAATTTTAAGTGACAATAGACTAAGCATGACAGCTGTAAATGTCAATACAATATTGGTAATTTTTTGTAATGAAGTTTAATTGTTTCATTAAAAAGTAGCATATCTACTATATTAAGAATTATTGTTACTGTTTTTGCATTTGGTGTGTGCTGTTCTATTTGAGTTTCGTGGTTATATTTTCTTATTTGGCTGTGACTTAGACAACATAGTTTTTGGGTAAATTTTGTTAAGTTTTCTTTCATCTTGTTAATTTCTTGTAAGATGAATGCTACGTATAAATTAAGAAACATGGGTTTTATTTACTATTTATTAAACTCATAGTCTTATATATACGACATTATACGTACACATTTGTCATTAATTGTTGCGTAAGTTCTGTGAATAAAAATTAAAAATCAACTATTAACAAATAAACAAGAATGGCATAGCTACTCTGAATATTTCTTCCAAAAGTTTCTATAATGCGGATAAAAGAAAGGAAATGCAAATATTTTAGGACACACTCAGCTATTATAAGGACTTTTTTTTACGGACTTTAAAACTCTTTTTTAGAGCTATAAAACTTTTTTTGGGCGCTATTTCGACTTCTTTCGTTAGAAGTATAAATCTGGGCTCTAGTTATTACAATGATAATGTTTTACATCAATAAGCCAAACACGTATCTTTATCGAGAATTATTGTCACTGTTTTAGCATGTTTTTACTAGTTGGAAGCATCCTCATCATTACGCAGTGAAGAAAGACTGAGCATTTTATAATCAGTATTTAATGAAAGGATCTGATAAATTGAAAAAAAACTTTCAATTTCATCGTAAAATATCATCATCGCAAAATTAATTATCGTAATTTTTGTCGGAGGTGTCTGAAGAAAGGCGATAGATAATAAGTGCTTATTTCAAATTTATAATTGATTACGATTGAATACTCGTCGTATTGAATAGAAAAATGAGTGAAAATTGCGTGTCAACCTGACTAATCGCTTGAGTCAAGGTTGGCAAAACTCCAATATCATAGAATTTTTTTTTCTTTACTGACTCTACCTGAGTCAATCTGACTTTAAATTAGGAGTCAATATGACTATTGTTTTTGAGTAAACTATTAGGATGAGTCAACGTAACTCATCAAAGTTTTGAGCAAGTTTTCGGACAAACTAAAAACTCAAATTTTGAATAAAATTGACTTGTATATTTTTTGCACAGCACATAAATAGATGATATTTTTTATCATAGATAAGAATCACTGATGATCAATGAAATGAGAAAAAAGAAATTCGAAATGAAATAACATTTATCTAGCAGTGAAGAACATGAATTTCTAATTATCTTCGTCTACTACAAAATCTAGTTTAGTCGAATAATTATTAACTTTATTGAAAATTCTGATTGATATAGTAACACTTATTTATTTTTCTGGTATTTTTGTTATTACTATGAAAATTCCAAGTGAATATCATATCTGCAAAAAAACAGATAATATATAATTTATTTGGAATTCTTTACAAAAAGAACGCAATTGGATATAACTTTTTTTCCTTTTTATGACATTGAAAATAGAATAATAATTTTTTCCCTCCCCTCATATTTCATACATGCATCGCAATGTATTTTTACTTCATATTTTAAGTAAAACGTAATATGGTGTTTACTAGAATATTAAGTAAGAAAAAAAACATGATTTATCATTATGAATAATTATAATAATGTATTTCAATGATTTATAGATTGATATAAAATTCTGAAATTATCCTATACATGGTGGGTCAAAAATAAAACGAAACCCAACTTTGAATAATCGATGTATCTCAAAAACTACTAACTTCATGACTTTTTACCTAAATGGTCAAAAATGCAAAACTTTTCATTCATCAATATTGATGCAATAGTGACTATAGTAAACAGAGTCAAAAGTATACATGCGCACAAACCGAACAGTTACGAAAATTATTTTTTTAAACAAAAAAACGTAACAAATATCCATCACATGCATTTGTTATCCATGCATCTGTTTTAAACTTATTTTCCGTCTGCAAACTAAATATTCTGGTAACTTTGCTTTAAAAAAATCTAAAACAATGTAGCTGGGATTATAAAGATTGTTTACAGCGAATAGATTTTCACAAATGATTTTTTGAGACATAGAAAAATTTCACTGACAGGGATTGATAACTGTTTTATATTTTTGTACAGTTTACGAATAATGGATAAATTTAGCATGCATTGAACAGTAGAGTTTTCAGTGCTGATAGATACAGATTGTGTCATTTCATATACCCATTAAAGATTACGAGACATGAGCGATAACGAATACTGTCACACTCAATAAAGACTCTTGTGTCTTTCTTTACTTCTATGAAAACGAAGTGCTAAGATTCAACTAAAAAGAAAAAACAATATACTGAAGAACAGAATGTAGAATTTTAAGTAATAATCCTTGCAATCTTATAATTTATATATATTTTATGAAATACATGTAACCTTTGCTGAAATTGATTTCAAACCTCGAAAAAATTCGGACAAAAGGGACTTTGACCACAGCTTCTTTGTGGTTTGCTGATATTATTATTATTCTTGTTAGATCTCGTATCGCCGCTATTGCAGGCCTTGATTTTCTCCCTGAACAAAAAAGACTTATATTAAATAAAAATAATAGACATAAAGAAAAATATAACATTACTTTTACAAGGTGGATAGTAATATAGGTCGTGATAGGTCAATGAGATAAGTTATTTATAAACTTTCAACAGATTAATATTTAAAAATAACCCATCAAAATATCAAATATACTCTGTGGAGAAACAGTGTTTTCTCTCCACAATGAATATTTTTTAATATTTCGATGTCATCATTCTATAATAATATGATATTGATATTTTTCTCCGGTATTTAATTTGCATCTAATATTATTGTTCCTTTACCCTATGCACAGTTCAAAAGAATAAAAGAGGTCATCGTAGCACAACTTTTCTTATATTTTTCGAATTCTAAATAATTTGAGATTTAGCGTAAAATGTTTCTCCTCAACATTAAAAAAGAAGAAGAAAAGTTCAATGATCTGCCGACCAGTGAATAGTGAGGAATTTGATTAATTAAATTTCACTGAAATACATGAAGAAGAATGGAGTGCTCTGAAAAAATAACTTTTGCTTTTATAAAGATGTTATGAAATATATTATATGTTGCAACTCATTAATAATAACAATAATGAGGCAAGGTGTTTAATAACCTGCACATACATTCTTTTCAAAAATTCGTTTTGATGATTCTTAACGATGTTAAAAACGATATCATCAATTTTGTCAGTGAGTGATTCATAACCTATATTAATACGATGTAAACTTTATATTTTTAAATCGAATTGAAATTGATTTATCAATGGCCATTTCTAAACATTGTTTTTAGTTGCTGTAAGTTTCATTCGTATTTTATCCTAGTATCCTATCGTGCTTCAATCAATGTTTGCTCCATATTGTGATAGTTTATTATAACGAGTCACTTTTCATTTCCTTTTTTATCATGACTGGATACAATCCGTTAGGTGTTCTATATGTACTTTCAGAGCTTTCCTGAACACAATGCAAATATGTCTTACATTGCAAATAAGTAATTCAGGAAGTAAAAGGAATATCTTATGATTCCATTAAAATTATGTTATTGAAAATGAGACACCAAGTATTCCAATGATACTATTCAAGTGTTGACTTTTAACAACATTAAGAAAGGTCTGATACTTCCCAAGGGTGCAATAAACTATTTCTCCTAGGAACTTTTGCACTTAGATTAGGTTTGGATGGACAAACACTTTCTTCCGATTATATTCTTTTGAAAATGTTTAACCAAAACTTAGTATCTGAGTTGACTTCTTTCAGATGAATTTATTTGCTCTATGATGGAGGAATGGGAAGAAGGAGGAATGCAACTCAGAGGCCTTTGTTCTCCCAAGGATAAATTTAGAATCTGCAATAAATTTTCAAGCTTTTCAATCGCGTTTTGAGTGATCGATGACATTCTTACTTAACGTATGTAATATTTTCAAATATATATGCATCCACATTATTTCAATTAAAAGTGGAAATGGAACATTATAT
>CANNZV010001570.1:0-144386 GCA_947561585.1 Caprella mutica | reverse complement strand
ATTTCAATTAAAAGTGGAAATGGAACAATTATATATCATCATAATTATTAATGACAGTCGGCCAATAGTGTTGATAGAGTTGTCAATTGATCAATACATCGATGACTGACTGCACTTCAAAACGCTGCAGAATTTACATCACGAAAGTACAGACCCAGAAGCATTGATTTCAAAGAGACTATTCAATATTCATACAGTCCATTACCAAATCAATGTTCAACATCATCCTACAATGTCAGATTATAGATTTAGAATAACAATAGATTTAGATTTATAGAATTCAATTATAGGATTCATTTCAATTTCTAGTAATTGATATATTTCTTACTTCTGTAATAGATTTATCAAATTTAAGAAAAAATCAATTAAAATTTCGAATTTTGCATCCGTAATTGAATATACGCAATACTTTAATTTATGTACTTGTATTGAATGTACATGACATAAACTGATTGAATTATTTTTATTGTCCTACTACGGTATGTAATTTGAATCAAAATTGATGCAATATTTCTTCAGAAGTTTTCCTCGTCCAAACAAGTCAAAATGCCGAAAGTTTCAGGTTATGCAAACTTGCCTCAATTTATGAGGTTGGTACACTTATTTCTGATATACTTTGGAGAGTGAAACTTCTACAAATTCATATTTCCTTTTTATATTATCAGATGAATTTGATGGATATTTCATTTATCCAGAGCAATATACCACGAGATAAAATCGGTTCCACTTTCAACCCCTTGTTGTTTACTGGTCACTAAAGTGACTAAATAATTTTTCATGTAATATGGTAACTACTCAATTACCGAATGCTCACATTTACCAGAAAGGGGGCAGTTGCATTTCTGGTAACTGTAATTGAGTCGTTACACTACATAACTTATAATATTTTCCTCTATTTATCATAAAATATGATCTAAATTAAAGATAGAAAACGTTTTTTTTTTCACCTTTCATTGTCCGACAGGTAAGTTTTAATTCTAAGTGTAAGTGACTGAATTTGGTCACAAGAGTGGCACGGGTTTAAAAAATACTATTAGATTGTAAGAGTGAAAACTTAGGAGAAAAATATCCGTCTTTGATGGTTATTTTCATTCTTTTTAACCATATCTTCCATAAAATATTGTGAAGATTTATATATAATAAATATATATGTCTACATAATAAAATTATTTACAGCTATTGAACGCTCCGAAGCTTAATTATGAATGAAAAGAAAATTCACATTCATACTCATCTGAATCTAAATTTATATTAATGGGGAAGCAATAATACTTCTTCAAAATATTCATGGTGGTCGTTTATTAAATTTATTTTCTCTTCTTGAAAGCCTAGCAAACCAGAGATATTCCAAGCCATGTTCCAAGTACTTCTCCCATTCCTATAAACTGTTCAATTTATTTGCAACAGCTTGCCATATTTCAAATGAAAATGAATAAGCAATTGTCATGAAGACATGCAAACAACAATAAAAATATACCATTCTATACGAAGAAAAAATATTTTCTATTAAGTGTTTATTTTAATAAATCACTAATTAAATAATATAATAATAAATATAATAAATTACTATATATAAATAATAAATTACTATATATAAATAATAAATTACTAAATAAAAACTACGAATGATTATTATTTTAATTGATAATTACATAAAGCCAAAAAATTATTTTTAGAATTCTTCCACCTGGTTGATTGTAAAGAAAATCAATCTTTCAGTAATTGGTTCATTATCGTATAAAAAGCCTCTCTATTATTTTCATCATGAATGAAATCACTCTATTTCCCTTACCTCCAATAAACCTAATGAAGCACATCATAAAGTTTGCCTAACAAAGCTTGATTCAATTTATTCCTTTTGATTACCTTTTTATATTCGCTACGGAAGAACATTAACAACCAAATACCATCACGCAATAAGCAATTAATTTGCTAGCCAGAAAAGACTTGGAATAAAACCAAGAAACCGTAGAATTTAAGTCTTCAGAATGTTAGGGCAAGTTAAATTACTCCGATTACGAGAGGCAATTAATTACATCTGCAGACTGGTGAAATGATAAAACTGTTACATTTGCCTTGCGTATCTTCAGCGATATATTATATGTTCTATTGCTTTACAGCAAAAAATACATATGGTTTGAACCTATAAGTTTAAACAGTATTTAATAAGTTCAAGCACCATTTAACAAATTCAAATTGGATTTTCCAAGTTCAAACAGGATTTTACCAATTCAAAAATGATTTAAGAAATTCAAACTGGATTTAACATATTCAAAGAGGATTTAAGAAATAGAAACAGGATTTGAAAAATTCAAACAGGATTTGACAAATTCAAACAGGATTTGACAAATTCAAACAGGATTTGACAAATTCATATAGGATTTGATAAATTCAAACAGGATTTGTCAAATTCAAACGTGATTTGACAAATTCAAACGTGATTTGACAAATTCAAACAGGATTTAATAAATTCAAGCATTATTCAACGAATTTGAACAAGATTTAACAAATTTAAGCAATATTTAAAAAGTTCGAATAGGATTTAACAAACTCAAAAATGATTTGACAAATTCAAAAAGGATTTATCAAATTCAAACAGCATTCAACAAATTCAAACGGGACTTAACAAATTCTAACACGATTTCCCAATTCAAACATGCTGTAACAAGTTCAAACATTTTTCAACGCGTTCAAACATGGTGTAACAAGTTCAAACATGCTGTAACAAGTTCAAACATGCTGTAATAAGTTCAAACATGCTGAAACAAATTCAATTATTCTTTAACAAGTTCAAACATGCTGTAATAAGTTCAAACATGCTGTAACAAATTCAATTATTCTTTAACAAGTTTAAGCATGTTGTAACAGGCTCTGACATGTATGGTGCTCAAACATGCTTTAAAATAATGATGCAACAAAATGAATAATATTCAAATTTTTTATTTGGATAATTTTCAGATGAGATAATCAATTCACAAGCAATGTAGCATTATTATTTTTCATTTTTTTTATTGAATGCACATACGAGTGCAATTTAAACAACTACAAAATAAAAACTTCTTTAATAATTAACTAAATTTGAGATCAATATGATATGTAGATTCATTCATTTCTCTTAGCAACTGATTTCAATTGCGAGGAATATGCCATAGAATCTCTATATGCTCACTCCTGTTCATCTTTTACTTTCCATATAGTTTATTCACCAAAAGTGCAAACATATATTTTATGTTAAGTATCCAAATTAAGTGAAATTGAGGGCTCAGTGCTATCGAGAGCTGCAAATTCAAATTAATTAAGTTTTTATCTTCAAATTTTCTAATCCAAGTAACATTGTACAATGTACATAGAATAACACCAAGGGTTTCATTTTAAATATTTCTAACTCCATCACTAATAACTTAAAATCTTCAACTTGAATTGAATTTTATTCCTTCATTGTTAAGCATTTTACATTAATTGGAATAGTTAACAAACATATGAACGATAAGTGATTGTTCTTTTTTAATTTCGTAGCCGGAAAGTTCCGCAAGGAAAAATCCACCATTTAACGCCAGCGGCGTTAAATACCAGACGTGGAAAATTCCTACATGTAAAATGCCACCATTTTTGAAAAAAAAATACACACAAACAGTATATATAAACATTTTATTAAAAAAGTGTTTCAAGGTCTAGGTAATTCATAGTTATAATTGAACAAACCTTTTTTTCAAGTATAAATCAATTAATTAATTCACTATTTAGGAAATAAATATTTAACTGGTTATTCGTGACAAAATCTGATGCAGGTATGGCAACACGGCTAAATTTAGCTTCTTGAATCTGGTAGCTGAAGCACGGAAGTTCAGATTTTAATATGTGATACAAAAAAAAATTTGTTAGATATATTCATTATTGTAAATCTCACAATTAAGAAGTAATATGACAAACATGTTTTTAATATATATTTATTAAGAGTCGCTAAATCCTGATGAACCGAATTTATATTAGGATATTGCATATCAAAGAAACTGATATTTATATCATGTGTTTTGAAATTATGATTTTTTTTCGTGTGTGAGTGGTTTCAGGTCGACGCTATTTAATGTACCGTAATTTACCTTCAAAACCCAATGTTTAAAATTCAGTTCAAACCCATTTTAAATAAATTATATTTTTGTAATACTTTCTATAGAGATTATTAAACAGTTTCGGAAATTTTCGGCTTTATAATTTTTCTATTTTGAATTAAAATATACCTATAATAATTAAACATTATATATGTCTCTGGACGTGTCAAATTTATTTTTTAATTCCACCTCATAACACCCTGATCTGAGAGAGTGTGGACGTGTAGTGCCTGTGCAGCTCTCTAAAAACGACATCAGTAAAGAAACAAAGTTACACTTGTCATCATGTCCATCAAGTCAAACTCGTCTATTCGTGACCTTTGTGAATTTGAGTCTGACAGCGAGGAAGATATTTGTCTCTCTACTCTATAGTCAGAGTCAAACCCGAAATTAAGAATAAGGTAGGCAGGCCAAGGAAAAATACATTACCACAGCCCCCTATCTCCTCTACAACTTCAACCGGGGCTAAGACTGAGATTTTGCTGGATGTGATATAGCTGTTCAAGTCTATCGTAACCTTTACTTCTGAAATCCTGAAGCAAGTAGAGCAGATAAAGAAAAATAGCTTCAATCCAGCATCCAAGATTGAGAACTACTTAAATAGGGGTGATGCTCTAATTACCGGACAGGTCCAATCTACCATTCCACCCCTGTTTAGCGATATAGTCGCCAACGGATCGCCTATCTCTTCTATACCCTTGGAATCTCCCGTCTGGAGGACCGTCTGGATCAAGTTGAGCAAGACTCCTTGAAAAATATCGTCAAAGTTGAAGGTGAGGCCTGCATGGAACTACTGAGTAAGATAGAGAAAAAAGAAAAGGTGGATTTGAAGAAAGAGGTGACTGCAGCGGTGAGAAAGGTTGTGCCGCACCTGGAGACCGAAGCTGTTGAATCAGTCACACTAGCTGGTAAAACCAAAAAGCATTTTAAAATAAAATTTTGCTCTTTTCATAACAAAATTTCAATTACAAATAATAAAATTCAAAGAAACCAAACCAAATAACCTGTTCATCAACGAATACATAACAAAAAAAGATCCCTTGTTCTCTTTAAACTGAAACAACTTAAAAAAAACTAATATTCGTATCATTCGCGCGAAACTTAACGACAATCCTAAATACCTCTAAATTGTTTAACAAGTTTGTAAACATTTTAAGGGCACCGTTCCCAGATTTTGAAAAGATTTTATTATTGAAGCTACGGTTGTGAAACTTTGTTCACATATATAAAATGAATTCTAAGATGTTTTTGTGTCATCACATTTTTTCGATTCGACCCATAGAAGACGAGTTATTCGAATTTCGAACAAATTTCGAACAGTGAGTAAGTAATAAATGGATACTACAATTTTGTAGCTATGACATTATGGTTTTTTGCATTCGATTATCCACAAGATTCTCTACAAACTGTGGAAGCGTTTTTCTGATTTTTCGAATTGGTTTTCGAATTATTGAAATTTTTAGTGAAACAAATAAAAATTGAAATAATATAAATTTCAAGATTCAATTTTTGTGAAAAATAATTCGAAAATTAAATAAAACTCTTCCAGAGTTTGTAGAAAATTCCAAAGAGAATCGAATGCAAAAAATCGCAAAGCCGTAGCTTCTACCAAAAAAGCCTTAGGCTTTTGAATTACATGATTTGTAGATATCTGAAGTAACGAGTAATCTCCCATTCAAAATTTGATAATCTGGCCCGCAGCATACTACTCTCGCGAAGGTCTGCGGGTAACTGAGGAATATTCTAACCCCCCAGGGGGGTTAGAGTTACACGATACCTCTGGTATTTTGCACACACTATAAGAAGGTTATAAAGCAACTATTTACACAATAAAAAAAAAATGATAAAATTTTGAGATTTCTTCGGGACGGTCCCCTTAAATAAAATTCTAGACCAAAATAACAATAGCAATGAATCAATCGAATGATAGTACCTATGATAACTGGTTTCCAACGGTCCACTGTAATAGTTTTTCACTAGATGATTTTAAAGATTTTAGTCCACCTCAAAAAACTATTAGTGTATTAAATGTAAATATAAGAAGCTGTAGGAGAAATTTTGAAAAACTAGAATCCCATTTTAACTATGGCTGAACATTGCTTCGATTTTATTTCCTTGACAGAAACTGAGCTGGAGGAATCATTTGACCATGTTTTTAATAGGAAAGATTTTGATAAATTTTGTATATATAGAAATGGAAGAGGCGGTGGAATAACAGTGTATGCTAGGTGTAATTTCAATGTGAATATTTTAGATAGTCTCAGTTTTATCATGGATGAGATTGAAGTTTTGTCATTGTCTTTTATTTTAAATGATAATATTTTTAATCTAATATGTATTTACAGACCTCCATGTAACATTTTACCTGCAATTGCCAAAACTAAAGCTTTTGTATGCGGAGATTTCAATATTGATCTTTTATATCCTTTTAATTCTCGTGCTATTAATTCTTTTATTCAATCTATGGCAGGACACAATTTTTACTCCCTAATAGATAAACCAACCAGATTTTCATACAACCAGACTGATCAATGCTCTATAATAGATCACATTTGGCTTAATTTTATTCCTCACAATAACATTAAATCTGCAGTTTTAGAATTTGAAGTCTCTGATCACAGACCTATCTTTTCCATTTTAATACTTCTATCAATAAAGATAATGATTTTATATCCTACAGAAATTTTAAAAAAGAGTGAAGTAAAAGTAACTTTGTCAGAGAATTTTAATGAAATAGATTTTAATCTTTTTATTTCAAATGATTCTAATCTTTTAGCCTCTAAACTAGCGAAAGAGATTTACCAATTATTCAATAAACATTTCCCAATCAAGCGTAAAAAAGTAACAAACAATTTTTACAAATCCCAGAGGTTGACCCCAGATCTTAAATTCTTAATAAACAAAAAGCATAAGTTACTCCAACAAGTCAATAGAGGTACAATTTTAAGACGCTCTTATACTTATTTTAGAAATCTACTTACAACTGTACTACGGAAATCTTAACATTTATTTTACCAACTTAGACTAACAAATGTCTCAAACGATAGTAAAGAAACTTGGAAGGAAATTAACAGTATTTTAAACAGAAAATGTTTCAATAGACCTAATTTTAAAAATCAAACGGAACAACAATACATAAAACGCATCAGATCTTCCAAATGTTTTTCACGATTATTTTAGCTCCATTGCACTAGAACTAGTAATCCAAATACCGGCAACCACTGAAAAAATTTAATATTTTTACCCCACCTAATCCTAACAAACTTCTTATTTTAAATGATTTTACAGAGTCTGAGGTCAGAGATGTCATCTTATCTTTTAAAAACAAAAACTGCCATAGAGATGAAATTAAACCTTTTTTATTATGTACCTTTTTTATTATTATTTTAAATAAATTATGTCCAGTTTTATGTAAAATTTTTAATGTCTCGTTTTATAGTAGTGAATACCCCGAAGTTTTTAAAATTGAAAGAGTTGTACCTATTTTTAATGTCTCGTTTTATAGTAGTGAATACCCCGAAGTTTTTAAAATTGCAAGAGTTGTACCTATTTTTAAATCAGGAGCACAGGAAAATCTAGCAAATTTTAGACCCATTTCTACTCTGTCCATTTTTAATAAGATTTTTGAGAAACTCCTCCATAATAGGCTGAAGGATTTTATAGATTTTAATAACATTTTAACCCCACACCAATTTGGTTTTAGATCTGGAACTTGTACAACTTTTGCCAATTTTGGAATTTTTAAATCATGTTGTGTCTGCTTTTAATAAAAAAGAATGTTGTATATCATTATTTTAAGATTTGAAGAAAGCCTTCGATACTGTAGACAAAGATCTTTCATTAAAAAAACTAGATCACTACGGTATTGAGGGTAATTTTAATAAACTTATTAGCAGTTATTTAAGAAATAGGCAACAGTATGTACAGATTGATAATTTTAGATCAGATTTTAAACCTATCACCACCGGCCTCTTTCAAGGATCAATTTTAAGTTCATTACTTTTCAATATTTTTATCAATGATCTCTGTAATATGTCTATTTTAAATAATTTTAGCTCCACCTTATTTGCCGATGATGCAGTTTTTTACTTTCGTGACAATGATTTTAATAGGGTTTTCAATAAATTACACTCCTTATCTCAGTGGTTGCAACTCAATAAACTTACACCAAATATTTCTGAAACTAAGCTTATGCTTTTTAATTCTAGAAAAGAAATTTTACCTCTAATACTTTTTAATAATGAAATAGTAGAATATATGAATAATTTTAAGAACTTAGGCATTTTTATAGATCACAAACTTAATTTTAAACCTCATACAGAATACCTTTGCACCTAACTTAGTAAGGTGCAGGGTGTTGTGTACGCCGCTAGGAATTATTTTAATTAAAAAAGTCTAATCTTAATATACTATTCACTAGCATATTCTGTTTTTACTCAATCAATAATCATTTTTAGCAAAACTTTTAATATTCATTTGCAACCACTGGAGTTTTAATCAATAATATTTTAAGAACAATTTTAAACGTGAGAAGGGATGAAAATAACATCCCTACTATGGTTTGAATGAAATGTATATAAATCTGAAACTATGTCGCAGACTATTTTTTAATGAAATTTTCACGTAGAGAATTATAATAAATAAATATTTTACGAACTTCATCCCTTCTCACGAGCATAATACTAGAACAAATAGGTTTTATCTTCCTCCAATTCGAACAGAATTGGAGCGAAATTTTACTATTTTTTGATCCATAGAATTGTACAATAAACCTCCTACTATTTTAACAGAACCAATGTCAGATTTTAAATTTAAGAAGCTTTTTTAAGAATATTGTTTTAGTGAATATAGTTCTTAGTTTTTTTTATTGTTTATAGATTTTTTAATTAGGTTTCACAAGTTTTAACTTTCTTGGAACCTTAGCTATTCAAATCATTATCCATTATTAGTGAAAATGAATATAATTTGCATATTAAGAAACTGTACCCATATTTGCGAAATTCTAAGGTGAATCTCATAACGTTCACTGGGAAGAAAATTGTTGTATTAGGGCAAATTGATGTAGAAGTTAGCTATAAAAATGAAAAAGTTCAGTTACCTTTAGTTATTACTGCTGATCATGGACCTAATTTAATTGGTAGAAATTGGCTGAATGCATTGAAAATTAGTATGAATAATGTTAATTTGTTATCGTCTGCTTTAGATTTAACTTCCTTAATGAAACAGTATAATAGGGTGTTTGATAGCAGTTTAAGGAATTATTGTCACAAGGTTTCGATCAATATTAGGTCAGAGGCAGAGCCTATTTTCTATAAATATCGTTCACTTCCGTTCACACTGAGAGAAAAAGTGGAAAAAGAATTAGACAATCAGGTTAGTTAGGAATTTTGAGAAAGGTAGAGCATAGTGAGTGGGCAACTCCGGTAGTTCCGGTTGTTAAAAGGGATTCATCCCTGAGATTGTGTGGGGATTATAAGCTAACTTTGAATAAAGTACTTAACGCAAATCAGTACCCTCTACCTATTGCTGAAGATCTATTCTTGAAATTAAGGGGTGGGGTGCCTTTCACACAGTTAGATTTGAAAACCGCCTAATAACAATTAGAGTTAGACGAGAATTCTCAGAAGTATACGACAATTAATACGCACAAGGGATTATTCATGTATACAAGATTAAATTATGGAATATCTGCTGCACCGTCTATTTTTCAAAGAATTATGGATGAATTGTTTGATGACTTGCCTTCAGTGGCAGTTCATTTATATGATATCGCAATTACAGGGGCGTCAGAAAATGAACATTGGGATAATGTGAAGATAGTACTAGATAGGTTAGCGAAAGCAAATCTCAGGCTGAACGAGAGTAAATAAAAGTTTGCGGGGAGAGAAATTACCTTTCTTGGACATCGAATTGGCACTAACGGTATTGCGCCAATGCACGATAAGCTGTCAGCTTTGAAAGATGCACCGGAGCCGAAAAACGTTTCAGAGCTTAAATCTTTTCTTGGGTTTATAAATTATTATGGCAAATTCATCCAAAATGCCTCTAGTAAGCTAAGCCCATTATATCGACTGGTTAGAAAACATGAGCACTGGGTATGGGGTCATGGTAACTAATAGCATCAAACTGATTCATTATAACGCTAAATAACCGATTGTGTTATCATGCGATGCCTCTCCGGTAGGTGTCAGGGAAAAAACGGTATGCGCAAATTGACCAAGAAGGATTAGCAATTATATTTGGTGTTAAGAAGTTTAATAACTATTTATACGGTAGAATATTTGAGATTAGGAGTGATCACAAACCTCTGTTGGCGTATTTTGGTGACAGTAAGCCATTATCGTTAATGGCATCTCCTAGAGTACAAAGATGGGCAATGTTTTTATCAGCGTACGATTATAAATTGCAACAGGGGAACGTTGATGCTTTTAGTAAATTACCACTAGAAAGCAGAGATGTTAAGATTGTATTACCGGGAGATGTTGTAGGGCTGTTAAGCAGTTTAGATTTGAAACCAGTATCAATTAAACAATTGCGTTTATGGACTTCAAGGGACCCATTACTTTCAAATGTTGTAAATCTGACGCGATTAGGGTGGAATTCACATAGCTCCGATTCATCGCTGGCACCTTATTTTGATATGCGTAATGAACTTAGTGTTGAAAATGATTGTTTGCTATGGGGCTGTAGATTGGTTATTCCGAATGGTGCTAGAAAATTATTTCTTAATTTATTGCATGACGGTCAACCAGGAATAGCAGCTATGAAGGCCTTAGCTAGATCAATGGTTTTGGGGCCAGGGTTATACGATGATATAAGTGACTATGTTGAGGGTTGTTATACCTGTCAAATAAATAGGAATAACAAGACACCAGAAGAGTATGATCATATTGATCATACGGGACCAATGGACGGAAAATACTTGTTAGTAATCATCGATTCTTTATCCAAGTGGATTGAGATACATATCGTTTGTTCAACGTCTTCTGAGGATACGATCTCTAAACTTAGAAAAACTTTTGCGACTTACAGGTAATTGCCAGTGACTTTTGTGAGTTACAACGCCACCGGTTTCTCATCAGAAGAATTCAGAAAATTTTGCACGATGAATGGAATCAACCATTTGTTTACACCTTCTCGCCATCCAAACAGTAATGGAGTGGTGGAGAGAGCTATTCAGACTGTGAAACAGGCATTGCGGAAACAGCCAGCAGGAAATTTGGAAACGAAAATTTCTCGCTTGTTATTCAGATATAGAACTAACTACACCTCACTCAACAACTACTAGAACTCCAGGAGAGTTGCTCTTCAATCGTAAATTGACTACACACTTGGATCTTTTACGATCAACAGTGCGAGACGATTTATTGAACCGTCAATGGAAGAGAGAAGCAACGATCAAGCCATAAAACTCGAATATGAACGAGGGAGACAACGTGTTCATCAAGATTGACCCTGACAACAGGAAAAAAAGTTGGATAGAGGGTTTCATCTCTAAAAAGTTTTGTGAATCTATATATGAGATATGGCTGGGAGATGGAAGGAAATTTGTGAGGCATAGAGATCACATTAAGCCTAATAAAGCCATGCCTCCCAATAACCTAATTGACTCGCATATTCCAACCGAAATGACGGATCTCCAGCTTCACCAAGATATAGAAAGACGAGAAGGAATTATGAAAACACCAGTCGAACACATTCCGATACCAGAAGAAGAGCCTGTACAAAGTGAAGTTCGCCGTTCTACCAGAGTCAAGAGATATCCTGATCACTATCAAGCTGAATGAAGTTCCCATTTTCATATCAAATAATGTAAACCTCTGTACTGATTTTGTAGTCTATGTATTGTTTTAATTTTTGAGATTAAACTTTTTTATACAAAAAAAATTATTGTTTACAAGGAATGTTCATGTCAGATACACATCTTGCCTAATTAGGGCAGTTCACTTGTATACTCTCTACTAACCGGTCATCCAATAAACTCTCCTGCCTATTGAGCCTGATACCTTATTTCCCAATTTAACAATATCATCAATCAAGTATTTGATTATAGATAGATATACATTTTATCTAACCATTTTGTATGTCAATCGTACATAATCATGAAAGGGTGACAAAAGCCCACACGACAAAAGCCCACACCGACAAAAGCCCACACCGACAAAAGCCCACACCGACAAAAGCCCACACAGACAAAAGCCCACACAGACAAAATCCCCCACACCGACAAAATCCAAACCGACAAAAGCCCACACCGACGAAAATAAAATTAGTATTCCTGCAATATAAATAATCCATATATCTAAAGTTGGAACGAAGGAAGATAATTGTTTAACAGTTTTCTTTCTACGGAATCATTGTAAATTTGTATTATGCCCGCAATTAGAGCGCTGTTATTGCATAACTTGATTTTAAAACACTAGACTATGGAAACTGCGAGTAAATATAAATAAATTGTAGGTTGTCGTTGCTTTCATGGAACAAGTTAAATACAATATACAAATAAGGAACTACAAAACATTTCGGTTATTTTACAGTTATATGCTAACTGTTGCTCCACGGTCTGATGAAAAATTAGAATAAAATCTGTATTCACGACATCAACAACCATACTAATTGACTAATTACACATGTAGAAGGGGCATACATAACTGTAGCCAAATAAATTATTTACGAAGAACTTTGCTATAGAATCTAAGACTATAGCTAGCAAAGTCTACAGAGGCTGATGTTTGACCTTTCGATCAGTAATCCTACATGACAACTGAACAAGACATCTGCTTGTTACCTTACGTCTGACTAAATGTTCCAGTAGTATATACTGAAATTTTAGTACATAAATTAAAGTGTTTTAAGGAGACTCAATAAGGATAGAAATTTGAAACTTCACATACGTAATTGTATCGTGATATTGATATTTCTCACAAACTAGACGAGATAGAAACAAACCGATTTTGGAAATGGATTCCTGAAGATATTTTCACATAGTTGCTATTTGGGGTTTTCTTATATTTTGTATTCAGTTCTTTAATGTTTTGAAAAAAATAAACAAAAAAATAAAGAGAAATCTTTTATTTTCTTTAAAAAAAAAATCAATATGCAATAAATTGAGAAAAAAAAAAATAGTTAGTGTACCTTATATATATCTGATCATTATGCACTTTACAGATTTCATCTAGGTGACCTATAACCAAAGAAATAGGCTTTTGAAGTTTGAAAATGCTACTTTTCACGACAGGGCAATATGTCCACAGAAGAAGAAACTCACCTTCCCGACTTAGTATACGTTTCACTTTAGTTAGTTTTATAAGAACTAAGGCAAAGTTTTACCTACCATCATCCTTTGCTTCTTTTTAGAGGAGAAAACTCACAATACTCCACCCCCCTCCCCCATCTACCCCTATCTCCTCAAAAACAACCAGCAGCGTAGGAGGTAGAGGGCTCCACATGTACGTTTGTATAGCTCTCTTTCTAAGCATCAAATCCTCCTGAAATTTTGTGTACATCTTCTCTACACTATATTCTTTCATATTAGAACATAAAAAAAATTGTGAAAAAAATCAATTTTTGACCATTGAACTCCCCTTAAAATTAAGTTCTGCGATAGCAGCGCCCTAATTTGGTGTATAATACAAATTTACAATTTTCCGTAGAAAGAAAACTATAAAATTATTATTCGTCCAACTTTACATATATGGATTATTTATATTGCAAGAATACTAATTTTGTTTTCGTCGGTGTGGGCTTTTGTCGGTGTGGGCTTTTGTCGGTGTGGGATTTTGTCGGTGTTGGCTTTTGTCGGTGTGGGCTTTTGTCGGTGTGGGCTTTTGTCATGTGGGTTTTTGTCGCTAGGGTTTTTGTCGTGTGGGCTTTTGTCGTTGCCCCCATAATCATTATTAGTTCAACAACATTGAACAAAATTTTAATTAAAAGAAATTTGCAGTAATTAGACATTTCTCTAATTTTCGGTAAATATAATTTCGATCAGCAGTCGACGTGAAGTCTATTGTATTTTATTCTACTAATATTACAGATCAAAGAAATGATTACCAGACCAAAATTAAAATTACTATGTTATATAAGCTAGAGATTGAGTTTATATTTTTCTTATGTAATTTGGTTCAATATTTAGTCTCTTCAGTGAGATTCGAATGATTCGATTCGAATTGCATTTATGTCGCATGTAACGAACCGAAAGATTGGATTGCTTTGAACTTAACGGAGAATGTACATATTATTTGATATTTTTCATTAGTTTGATAACTATTCATGAGACATGCCACATAGTAGGATACAATATTGTTGCAGATGGACTTAGTAAATATGGTCATTTCAATGTACTTTTATTATTTATTATTATCTGTATCTGATATTCATAGAAAATAATATTATTCAGCTATTACACTGATTGAAAAAAAAACTCTATATAATCTCTTTATTTACATGGAAGATTTATTATTTATTTAAAAAATTCCAATCATGTTTATAACGTCAGTAAATTATAACGTCTGTAAAGATTTTATATATTTTAATAATTCATGTAAATATGCTGACTGTAGGAAAAATGCAAATATAAAAGTTATGATGTACAAAAGGAATATTTTTCAACATTTCGAACACAAGAGTCAAGTTTCGGAAATATTTTCAAGCGGAAAATTAGAGTGACGTAAATGAAATTAAAGAAAAATACAATGACAAATTGAAGGACTCTTTCTACAGTTGAATTCACAAGAGTATCAAAT
The DNA here is from genome assembly GCA_947561585.1 of Caprella mutica. NCBI lineage: Eukaryota > Metazoa > Arthropoda > Malacostraca > Amphipoda > Caprellidae > Caprella > Caprella mutica. The sequence continues at coordinate 129,535 of CANNZV010001570.1, read as the reverse complement.
ATTAATTTCAATAATTCGCTAGCCATATCAAGGTTCGCTATAGTATTTATTTAGCCTATATGCTTTTCTTCTTAATAATTTCAAAAATATAGAAACGTTATTCAAACATGATTTTTTTCATTTTAAAACAAAATTCTGAATATAAATATTAGTTGACTTTTTTTTTCTAATATACTACCATATAATGAGATGAAATTGATATAAAATATAGACATATAGTTGCAACATAGAATGAATTTTCAGTAAGTATAAATAAACAACACCAGGCCATGAAAACGAAAGTTTCATCTCCACAGTTCATGATTACTGCCCATAAAATTTCCCTATTTTATGATAATCACTTAGATGTAATGATACATCTGATCACTTTTGTAAAAAACTACTATTTTTCAAAAGACTGCACAAAGTCATCAGTCAGGTCGAGAACAATGTGGGTTGGTACATTCTCAAAGGAGTATTTTACGAAACAGCTAACAAAGAAATCATTGTCTTTTGAGACTTAATACCTTCCAAGTAGGGTTTCTCATATTGGCCACTTGGCTTGTCCCGGGATTCCGAGATAAAAATCGTGTTCATCCCGTGATCATGGGAAATCCAGGGACAAATTTTGTGCACTAATATAGTATAGTTATATACATATATGTTCTGATTTTGAAGATTGTTTTTATTGTTCTAAACACAAACGGGTCTATGAATGGCATTTATGGAACAAGTGAACAACCTCGAATAAATTTATAAGAACCACTGTTGTAACCTAATATTGTAGCTATTAATTATCAGTTAGGTTAACGTCAAATAATCTTTTCATTTTACTTTTAATTTAATCTCTCTATTCTCTCATTGCACCTAAATAAAATGTTCGATTTGAAATTTCTTCAATAATATATTTTTGAAGGTCTGAACAGTGGAACACCTCTTATAAAGGGTAAGTTCATTTTCGATCATATAACAAAATGTATGTTCTTATATATTAACAATTGAACTTGTTATTTCGAAGTATGAATTTTAAATTTATAATTTACCAATATAAACATAAATATTTACAATCCAAAGATAGAATTCCACCAATGAAAATTCACACTGGGAAAATTGCGCCAGAGAAAATTACTAGAGTCCATATTATCATGGTAAAAACTGCAAATGTATTTTGATATGTATTCGAAATAGTATAGAAAGTTATAGTAACAATTTGATTCAAAAGATAGATAACTAATCAATATATTTTTGTTACCGATTTGAAGAGAATTTTTTTCCGATTACCAGATTGATAAACAATAGGGGTGCTCGTGGCTAAATTATAATTCAAAATATTTCAATTCATGTTAATATCGTTTATTTCTACCTTCAATTTACTAAATAATGTTAATAACTTATCAGGAAGTACTATATACCATCTCTGTGAATCTCATGTATTATATTTTATTTTGAAACAAAATACTGGACAATAATTATATATTCATCCCGGGATTTCCCGGGAAGGATCCATTTATCACGGAATAAAAAATTGGTAAATATGGACTGGGATTCCGGGAGTGAAACCCTACTTCCATGTACAATGTTAGTGGAGAAATGTCAGAGATGGGTATTGTAAACCAAATAGAGTATACATTAAAATAAAATAAAAACCATTCTGCAATGTGGATAAAGGGGGAAGACTGCACTAATTTATGCCAAGATGCATTTGCTTGAAGAAACATCATCAAGGTGGACTATTCTCAGTTAAAATATTATTATTTGAGTATCAGTTTATGCAGAAAAATAAATTTATTTTAATTGAGTTAACTGAAAGAACTTAATAACGTGTAATAAATAAATATTGAAGACTCGTTATTTTTAAATACACTAGTATATGTATAACTTTACCGGTGTATAACAAGACTCTATAGTAACTGCCATTTCTTTTCAAGCTTTCGATTTATTCAAAAATCATCCTCAGGAAACCTAATTTTAATTTAAAGATACACAATTTATATGCTCTAATCTCCTATCTAGGATACAAATTATTTATAAATAAAACTTAATTCTATCTTTAATTACAATATAAACAAACACCTAATGAAATGAAAATAAATTAAAGTCACAAAAATAATTTTTTTCGACTCTATAGTACAATAATTATAATAGTTCTTTGACAGAAGTTTTACTTCTTCAAAATTGAGTAAATTTCGAATTACCGGACGGCTCCATTTTTTCGATCATATAATGAGGCTCCACTTTTTCGATCATATAATGAGGCTCCACTTTTTCGATCATATAATGAGGCTCCACTTTTTCGATCATATAATGAGGCTCCACTTTTTCGATCATATAATGAGGCTCCACTTTTTCGATCATATAATGAGGCTCCACTTTTTCGATCTCTAGCAACTTAGCCGCAGGTTAAAAAGAAAAAGCACTTATGGAATAAAAAATAAAGCAATAGAACTCCTCTGAAGCGAACTTCAACTAGTTCACTTTAGAGTTTACTTCACCACAATATAAGATTTAAGAGATGATATAAAACAGTCATTTTCATGATAGACTATACAAAATATATATATTTTTAAATAAATTAACTATATCCGGGACTCTAAAATTCAGGATGGTTCATTATAGAGGAGTTGCACTTTTAGAAATTGCAGTTCATGATATACAACTAAGCTGTTATATACAATTACATAAAAAACGCATGGCCCATTTTGGCAGAAAAAAATATAATCACTACATAGTGTAGATTCTAGAGATCATTACTCATGACTCTACCAATCTGAATAGTTAAATATATGTACAGGAGGAGTTCTACTGTAACTTTAATTCTAAGCCGATTTAGAAGCTATCTTTTCATAACTTTTATTATTTTACATAAAGACACATGATTAAAAAAGAATAAAGGAGATACTCTTTATCTCCTTTACTCGTAAAATATTCTTATTATGAACATTAAATGAAATAATTAGGCGTAAGTCAGAGTTCCCTTCAGGCATCAAAATACTAGTGTGTCTGATAACATAAGAGTGATCCAAACAGTGAACTGAAACCTATAGTGACTTGTGCCAAAATTGCGCGTATCGAGCTTTGCACAGAGCGACTAACAGTATTACGTATTAAACCTTTTTTATTATATTTATTTTAAATAAAAATTTATTTTATTTTATGTTTTTCAATGGTTGTGTAAATATCAAACGAAATTTTTTCATGAAATAAAAAAATATCAAAAATATATTTCATTGATTCATTGATATTCAATAAGAGTTTTAGTGATAACAGGTTCGCCAGGACCAGCAGCTAGTTCAGTGAGCAAACTTGCGAGGGCTATAGATTAGTAGGGTTAACTCGTTTTAATATTTGTTGTATCTATGATACCTGCAGGTGTCAATTTGATTAACTAGTTAAAGAATGATCATCATATATTTTATTCTCACATGGTCGAGCATAAGGAACTGTACGTCAATTATTCAGGACTTGGGCCCCCTTCACACTCGTGTTTCTCAACGCAGCAGGAAAAACAAGTTCATCTTGAGCTGTGTTCAGTGCTCACACTTGAGTTTTTGTAAAGCCGTGTGAATAAAAGGCTCATCTTGAGATTTTAAAGAAAAAAAGTAATTGGGCATGATAGGGTATGTGAGATAAAATTATGTATTTCTTGTCATTTGCAATTGAAGGGCTCAAAATAACTTTCCCAAACTCGCAATCAAAATAGCGAGTTTAGATTTTTTACCTGCCCAAGTGTGGCAGCCTGGCAGGAAAGTCGGCTTTAAGTCGCCAGTTTAGTTAGAAAATGGATCCTGCCGGACCAGCCCGAGGTTGCCACATTTAAGATACTTTAACTTCGTAAACCCTAGTCAATATTTTACACTTGAAAGCATCCTTAGGCTTCATGTTTGACTTTGATGCCTGTGTGAGGCTATTTTATGAGTGATTTACTTGTTATTGAAATCTTTTTAAACTGATTTCAACTCTCAAAAGTTGCCAATATATTGGAAACTTTGACCATACTTAGAAACATGGGTGATAGAAAATTTGGAACTATCCGATAATTTGCCCTTCTTCTATCTCAGTTTCATAAGAGAAAAATAGATATTTCTCACCATTTGCAATTGAAGGGTTCAAAATAACTGTCACAAAATTGCCATTAAAATGGCAAGCTCTTCTTTATTATCTGGTATAATCTATGGAGTAATGGACTATACCTTGATGCTTTAATTATTTTTTCATTTATTTGTTCACTGTAGCATTATAGCATACAAGTATGCCAGACTGTTTCATGGTAGGACTGACGATGACTCCTCGCCACTCCTCCCTGTTCTCCACATTCCAACAGCTGCAGATCCTTTGTAACACATTTCTTCCAACCCTTTCTCTGTCTCCCTACAGTTTTCGTTCCAAAAATAAGACTCCTGCAATCAAGTTCTCCTCACCAGACCTCTTGACATGACTAAGCCATCTCAGGTGATTTCTTTTTAATACGCATTCAATTCTCTCCAGTACGCAGCTCTCCAGCATTTCCTCACTTGGAATCCTGTCTGCCATCTGATTCCCTTAACTATCTCACAATCCTCCTGTCTACTACTTTTGAGATATTTTTAATTTGGTTCCGTCACTGGTATGTCTCTGACCCATATAGCCTAACAGGTCTGTCGCATGCTTCATATACCATTGCACCGCTCATCATAGGTATACCAAGCAATATTTACGAAGAGGCTCGAGATATCTCTTCACTTCAGCCATGCCGCCTCAAGTCTTCTGATCGCCATCGCTGTTCCTTCCTCTCAATCCAACACATTAGCCAGATAACAGTAACATCTTTCATTTTGCAACACAATACTATCATTCTCTCTTTCTCTAGGTACTCAGCATTTTCTACTTCTACATGAGGATATATAAAGTTTGTGTTGGAATTTTTTACTGTTATTAGTTATTACATATTTTGTGTTGGTGAAATCATTGTTTTTGATTTTCAAATAAAATTATGTATTTAATTAGTGTTTTCAATCCTTTTCTCTAGAAATGACGGGAAAAGTTGTATAATACATAATTCTACATTTTAAGCTTTTAATTCGTTTATTTGATTGTATCTATGATACCTCCTGTTATGTATCTTGTCATAGTTATGTATTTTAACTACTTTTTTTGTTCTGATCTGAAATGTTGAATTGTGCGATAATTCGTAACTTACCCTATTTCGAATTTATCAGCAGTTTCGAGGTAGTTACTACGGCAGTGGGAGTGCCAAACTTCATTCACTGTTATCTCTTCCTTCTCATAAATTGATCACATCTTTTTATATGTAACTACATTCATGAAGTTATTTTTATGCATGCACCAATGAAGTTGGATAAAATTCAATAATATTTTTCCGGTCTAAGTAGATTGAAGTTTACTTTTAATATATTTAATTTAAGAATTAAAATGTAATTTATATTCATTTTTTACCCTCGTGGCCGATATTGACAGGAATGCTGCTACTGAATAATGTCACATTCATAATATAGCTATATGCATACAATGCGTATATTTATATATGAATGTGCCATTCATATTCAGGGTAGTATTGAGACAGTCAATGTCTGCCGCGAGGATTTTTTAAGAAAATATATCAGGCGTGGCCACGGACTCCATTCGGCCGCGTAACTGCAATTAGGCATCGCACGTAGGCAGGTTGAACCAGGTGCTCAGAGTAGTTCTATGCAGCGAGAATGCAGCGGAATTAGCCCCCAAAGCGGTCAAATTGGCTCTCACGCTGCGCTCCTGCTGCTCCCAGTCTACCCTGGTGACCCCGATCGGCTTAACCGCTGCCTTGAACCTGCGCCTATTTTCAATTGGGCGTCGTATAAGAACTTGATTGGAACAATATATACAAACAAAAATATAATATATTTTTCAAGAATTGAACTACACATAGTTAACAAAACATCAAATTCACTTAGAAATTTTCGAATATTAAAACAAACTTGGTTACCTGTGAAATTATGATTTCTTTATTGATTAAAAATATTTGACTTTGAATCGATAAACAGGTTTACGCACACTATGATATTTATAATGTTTATTTATTCCATTTTAAAACCTTTCGTATTAGAATAACAATAAATCTTTTTAAGGAGACCTTACATGGATTTCGGAAAAAAATTATTAATGAATTTTTGTTCATGAAACTTTGTACTTATATATAAAATTGAATTCTAAGACATTTTTGTTCACAACATTTGAATTAATTTCGAACCGTTTCTTAAAGTATAGAACTCCGACAATTAGTTTTCGAAAAAATCTTTTTTTTTTCCAAAAAAAAAACATTTTTTCGAGGAAAAAATCAAAATTATATATTCCGAACAAAAATTCGAAATTCAAAAATCGGCTTCCAGCATTTTGTTGAGAATTGAATTGCGATTCGAGTGCAAAAAAAGCAGTAACTTCAAAATTGTCGGAGTTCTATACTTTTAAATAACGATTCGAATTTCGAATAACTCATTTTCTATGCGTTCACTCGAAAGATTGTTACGAACAAAAATGTCTTGGAATTCAATTTCATATATACGTACAAAGATTCATAAACTTTTTTTTCATACGAAATTTTCCATGAAGATTTTTGACACTATTAACTATCTACATATTACAGAAATAAAAAAAAATCGATAAAATTTTCAGATTTTTCCATGTACGGTCCCCTTAAGTTATAATACAAAATAATTCCAAAGGTTCCTGCATTTCACATATACATCGTTGTTGCTAGTTGATGTAATTATATAAATCCAAGAACTTCATATTATTTACACTACATTATCAAAATCCTCAGAGAGTTAACAAATAACAATTTAATCGCATTAAGAATGTAGAAGCTGTAACTAAATTCGAGATATGAAATTATAATTAGATGCTTACTTGTATAATGTATGTATCATAATATCCGTCACTTTGATGAAATTAGATAGTTTGTATTTAATTACAACATACATAATTAAATCACATAAGATGCGATATATTTGATTCATAGAACAAAAGACAAGTTAATCAACAAAATACAATTTAAATTAACCACGGATAATAATTAATTAAATATTAGCGTTATGAATTTTGGATCAACGCCTGGGAGTGAAAAAAAAATGTACGTGCTCTTTTATGAAAAAAATGCATTACTCTATCATATTAGATGTTGATATTCATATTTTCACTTCAGTTAATTAACAATTAATCGATAGCCCAATTTGCAGTCTTATTGATGAATGATGAGAGAGGAATATAAAAGAGGACTGCAGTCATTGCAGTAAATATTTATTATAATCTGTGAAAAATTGTAGAATGTATGGGTAAAGATTAAATCTAACATTTGTGAGAGAAAGGTCTTCCTTTCATTGCGGAGAGTGGAACATGAGTAACAGAAATTAAGACTGCATGAGTGAACCTGGAAAGTAGATAGATCCTTTTCTCGAAGTGGTAAGGATCCTGAATAAGCGAAATTAGGCGAGACTGAAGGCCATAGAAAACAGTAAAAAATATTCTATTACACAATTACTGTATTTTATCACTTATTGTGTATTACTAAAGATAATAATTCACTTAATTCATCTGCATACCATAAAAATAAAAATCCGTAGGGCGCCACCTTTCGAAATTAGAGGTTAGCTACTAAATTGAAAGCGAATAACTTCGGCCAAATGTATTTCCTTGCTTTTCAGTTCGATAGTTAAGACTCAAGTTGCCAGAGTTGTTCGAACCGAATCTACTGCTGAAAATTACTCCCCATTCGACGCTTCTGGAAACTTATTAGGCAACAATTTATTCATTGAATTGCCTAAAGTTTGAGTGGCAATGACAATAAATATACGAAACTGACATTATAGCTTGATTGGTTCCTCAACTTCAACTTTGTCTGACTGAAATTCTTCTCAACTACTTCTTTAAATGAAATTCCTCAATAATAATACAGCGTTGTCAGTTAGAGCGTGTAATAATTATTGGTAAATTGTACAATTAAAAAAAACACTCAACTTCTGTAAATGGTAAAAGAGAATAATGCAGATATCACAATAGAAACCTGTTGAATCTCCAGCGGTAGCTTACCTCATTATCTTGATTATGAGCGATTCACTCAACTGAGCATCAAGATTGCATTGCTAGAAAATATAAAAGTGGAACTGTTGATATTCCCCTGTGCGTAATTAAAAGATTTTTATCAACATTATTTAACTTCTGAGTTTTCTTTTCTTTAGTGAATGCAATACATAGCAAATTCTCTGCAAATGAGAAATTATGAACCATGAATGGAGGTTTTGAAGATTAGTTGTATTACTTTGAATTGAAAAATAATTTCATTACTTTGAACGTACTTTATTTCTGCAATGTATTCATTTTCAATTGTTTTTTATCGTTATATTATCTTATGACATTAAGTCGTTATGATTAGTTTAAATATTCATGTCTTGGTAAATTAGTTTGATCTAATGAAAGACTTTATACACATTGGAAAAAGAGAAAATCTGAAGAATATAAAGATTGAATTATTCACAACTAAGAGCATTCATTTTCTTTGTTGGGAGATTAAGAATAAATAGAGTGGAGGTAGGGTTCTTTGTAATAACAGTTCAAATTTCATTCATAATTCTGATCAATGGAGCTGTTCGTTATTGCATGATTGGTATGTGCAACAGTTTGTAATTGCTTCATAAATAATGAATATTACACTTGCACAACTCAATTTAGTCAAGTGAATATTGAATAGTTATATGCATTAATGATATTCTACTGTCTTGTGCATAGGGTTGACATCAATGGAAAAACAAAATAGATTTTTCTAGTGATGCTCAAATATTTTCCCAATATTATTTTCCCTATTTATATTATACAATAAAACTCCTCAATAATGAAATCCTGTTGTATGATGAACTATTCTTAACTAAAACAAATAAATATTGTCTAAATATGTTTTTTTCATTATTCTTCAAATATAAGTTACCTTTTTTTATTCATCTTCAGAACAATGAAGTTTTCCCGTGTAGATAAGGTAGTAAAATAATTTAAAAAAAAACTTTAAGTATGAATTTTAGGTGAGCCTTTTTCCTTGTTTAGCAGTCACAATGAACGGTTCACGATTTATTTAACTCTGAAATATGCTAGTGCAGCTAATAGAGAAATTGTGCTCCTGAACTATCATCACTTGTTGGTCGCTCAACTACTGACATAAGGAAATAGTCTAATTGGTATAAATTCTGATTTATCGTAATCCAATTGAGTACCTACAGAGTTTACTATTGGTAACGGAAACTATCGAACAAGACACTAATTGCTGTTGCCAAAACTATTTGCTGCTACAGAAACTATTTTCTATTGCCGAAATTATTTGTTACTACCGAAACTATTTGCTACAGCCGAAACTCTTCGCTATTACTGAACTAGTTGCTACTACGACAATTATTCGCTACTACTTAAAGCATATGCTTTTACCGAAACTATTTGTTACTACCGAAACTATTTGCTACTCCCAAAACTATTTACTAATACCGAAACTATTTTTCTACTACTTAAACTATTTACCACTACCGATATACTATTTGTTACTGTCGAAACTATTTGCCACTGCCGAAATCAATTGCTACTCTATAAAATCCTCAAAGTCAGTATTACTGTACTCGGGGTGCAAAATTTAAATGTCATATCCAGGATTCTCTTTGCATCTTCTTAATGGAATAACTTATGACCCACCTGTAACGGCTTCTCAGATATACTTTGTGAGCTTACCTGGATGTAACAAATTTTTTCGAATGTTTCCCTAATGACCAAACCCCTAAATCTTTAGGTGGAAGCCCTAAGGCCTAATCCTTGTTGAATGTAATAAATTAAAGGCAGATCCTATCTATTTGGACTGTAGTATATAATTTAAGCATTATTTTAGCTCTGTTGGAATATAAAATATTCTGTATAATTTGTTATAAGAATTGAATAAGTTTAATTTCATTATTCTTGTAATTTCATTTTCCGTATTTAGAGAAATAATATGAACCTGACACCTGTATAGGTAAAATAGTGTCCATGAGTAAGGACTGTGATTGTGATTTAATGTTGCCCGGAAATTTCAATCATCGTACGGTTATTGGTGCTTTAGAATTGGTACATTCTATTTTCTCACTAAATCATCATCTTTATTCATTATTGACTTAGATCTTGTTGAAATTCAACCTTTGTACAATGAGAATATAGTTATTATATTGCAAGAGTTCTCTGAACAATTTAACTTGCTATGTTTAAGAAAAAATTGAAAGATCGTCTAATTGAAAAATTAATGTCAAAAATTCGATTAAATTTCATTATAGAATGAGAGATTAGAAACTATTTTTCCTTTATTTTTATCAATTAAAAAAAAATCCATTACTATTATTTGATACATAGGTTTGATATTATTTGCAATATTTTTAGTTATTTATCTATCAATTTCAAATCTAGACAAACTGTTTATATCAAAAATTCTCATTACACCATATATACTATTCCAATGACGCTCGAAACGAAACTATTATTGAAGATAAAACAAGAAAAAAGTGAACTTATTCAATAGTATAAATACGGTTTGATTAAAATCCACTCAAAATTTTAATTTCCCGTTAGATGTCACAGTAAATGGTTTACAAATATGATTATCCTGGGATGCGTCAGAAAGTGATTATGCATTCATAAAGCAATAACTGAATAATGAACCTGGGCCGTATCACCATATGTTGTCATGCATGTATGATTTCATTTGAATGAGTAAGAATGATATTCTCCGAGTGAGAGATTCTCATCAGTTATTCAATGATGCAAATACATGGAAAAGAATCCACTTCACTTGCTATGAGAGTAAATATTTAATATATTTGATATTTGATATTTGATGTGATTATTGGAATTAAATTTTTGCTTCAAAGTAATAATATTTTTGAATCACATGGAAATGTCATAGTGCTCACTCATACATAACACTGTTCTCGGAAAGTGAGTGTTAACATAGGTCATGATTGCTAGATCAGAAATATCTAAAGGTCAGATTGCTTCATGACTTATGTTAACACTCACTTTCCGAATACTGTCGATGTGAGAAAGCTGCTGCATCCTCTTATACAGGGTTTAACGAAAATGTACTCTTGTTTGAATTTATCACATTACCGGTTTAGATTATATATTTATATTTTGTTTCTTTCATATCTTAGGAAATACATATTGACTTTTTTTTTCACGTACAATTTTTGTGAGTTTTACTGAAGAATAAATACACAGGAAGCATTTGGACGACCAGTTGTAGAACACGATTTGTAACAAGGAATTATTGAAATAATATTTTAGAATATTCTTATATTATTTTTTTTAATAATGGAACCCCAATTATAATGATAACACTATGAATAAATTTAATAAATAAGCATAAGAATAAATCCTTTAATATCCTTCAACATTTCTGACGTTCTCCAACAGATAAATGTTCCCTCGATTAATCATATCGTTAACTGCTCTTCGAATCAATATTTGATCATTCTTCAATTCTTGGTGTGAATCAGCAATCCGTTTTATTATGAAAGTTTAGGTTTTGTGTAAAATTTCACGGTTTTGTGGACGAAAAAACGGTTTTGTGGAAAAATTCCAGGTTTTGTTGATTTTTCCCCGGTTTAGTGTAAATTTGGGTTTAGTTGATTTCGTTATCACAACACTCTTGTTTTGTAGATATCTAGTTGAGTTGCCAAGTAATATTGAATAGATTCCATTAGTCACTAGATATATTGCTAGTGATCGTGCATCACTACTAATGAATTTAATGTCTTGTAGCTTATGTCGGTATAATATGTATGTTTTATGTATGTAAAATATACGTAAATGATACTGAATATGCTATATTTATATTTACAAATTAATAAGCTATATTCTCTCTAATTATTAGTATTGTACTCTTTTGTCATGCATTTTTATTATTTAATCTTAAACAGGCTTCCTATGTAGCTATATCATCTGGTTAAATATAAAACATTAAATTTTTCAATTTCATTATCTACCTAGTTAAGTACCTAACTAATTAGAATTAGTTTCTTGTTTAATCCCTAGTATCTAGGGTAAGTTCCGAATTACCGGTCGGTTTCACATCTTCGATCATATAAGAAAAAACTAGATATATAATAATGATTATTTTATTTTTTAATTTTTTTTTTAAAAGACAATATTTTTTCATTAAAAACAAGAAGGATAAAATCTTTACAGAAGAGGAAATTCCTTCAGGAACTACGAGTGAGGGGTTGAGTTCCCTGAAGGGGTGGACATGACCCTCTAAAACCTTTCCTTCGCGGCTGAGAGGATGCTGAAGGCATTCCCTCTCTGGATCGCAAGAGCCATTCGCTGTTGGAACCAGGCAGACTCCCTTGGATCATTTAATTGTCATTTAATTGTCATTTAAATTGGTATCTATGAAACTTGCAGGTATCACGGATACCAATTAAAATTAAAATTAAATAGTTAGGTATAACTGTACAATTTTTTCTTACATGACCGGAGATGTGAAACCAACCGATAATTCGGAGCTTACCCTAAAACTACTTTAAGAAAAATTAAACAGGAAGTATTAAATAAAACATAATTAATTATTTTTATTTCAAGTAAACATCATGAGTAATATACCTATGTTAGTATAGCTACCAAGATTAGCCTAAAATAACGTACTAGTTAGGTTAGGTTAGGTTAGGTTAGGTTAGGTTAGGAAACAGACCGCGAAAAATTAAAGTTATACTTGTTTTGGTACAAGATGAGGTAACAAATACTGATTAGCTTTAAAATTGATTTAATTCTTTTCAATTTACGAATAATCGAGCTAAACAAATATAAATTAACCTTCTTTAGTCTAAATACATTTTTAAATATATATATATATAAAGTTATAAGGCATGATATACACTAATTGACAAATTACTAACCATTTTCAAAAATATAACCGTTATTATAGGTCGGAGAAAATGGATATTGATTTTTCCTGAACAAAATACGCCACCAATTGAGCCGTAATTTTCACAAAATATGTATTCAGTGCATAGCAATGTACTTGTAAAATCTTAGCTTGTATAATGGAAGAATTAATTAATTAAACGATTATTTGTGAAATGTCCATTACGCAGAAAATCTTTTAGCTATAAGTCACCTAATTCAAAAATGCAACTACTGCGTTTTTTGAGGGAATTTGAATTTAAAAAAATTATACGATGATAAGGGGAATGTTGGTTCATATAAAAGATGTACCTCCCATAGGCCTATAGGCCTACCTTTTCTACTTATCAGAGTTTTAGGTTTTGTGGAAGTTATCGACATTATAGGTTTTGTGGATGTTTCTACTTTTTCAGTTAAAATGTAATAGATTTGACTGTTCAGTTGCAAAACCATTATCAGATAAGATTGTTTTTAATTAGCCAAGTAATAATATATTAGTAGCACATAGAAATTTATTGTATATTTTGAGTTATCATTAAAATTTCAAAAATCCACAAAACCAGCCCAACTTTCAGATCTTGTTGTCGTAAGCCAACTTCAATTCTAGACCAATTAATAGTATAGCTAAATTAAGACCACTTGTAAAATTTGCATCATAAAAGATCATCATAATGATCCAATATAAACAGATGTGTGAACAGCCCACACATAAAATCTTACAGAAAAACACATAAATTTGAACAGGTGAAAAGATTAATACGAAAAAGGGCACATTTTTAATAGAATAAATCAATTTTCCTCTATTTCAACAATTTTTATTTTAATTTGGTATTGATTTATTCATGTACAATTCACTTTTTATATCCTTATTTATTTCTATTTAGTTTCATTGGATCAATTTTTTTCAAATATTTGAGATTACAATTTATAGTACAATGACTGTTTGTATAGATAACATGAATAAATGAATATATATCCTATAATATGGCTACATTTTACTTCTGACATTTCCTATTATTTATACTTATAGTTTGTCTATATCTTCAAACGGTCAATTCTTGTATATAATATGAAATCCAATCTCTCAGATCTGAGAACCAAAAATGTCTTCACGTTTTTCAACATAAGGTCATTCATACAAAAATTTTATCAGAGAAATATAATCGAGAGTGCATGTCATTTTTCGTCAGACGCTCCCTTTCTAACAGAGCTTGGATATAATGTCTCCACTCACTGCATTTCCTTCAAAATAAAAAATAAACCGCGAAATAAATTCATATATATTTTGCTTCATTTTTAATGCTTACTGCAATTATATAGGGATATTAATAAATCATTGCATGTTCGTATATATGATATTTGTCACCTTATATATGATAGAACTTGTATATGAATTCTAATTTAATGGTGACATTAATTTTCATATTATAAAAAGTCTAGTAATTGTAATATATCAATATATTCAAACAGTCATTCTATTTTCAATTATTACAGTAAAAAAATAATCGAAAAGTTTATCAATGTCCTCGAAGCTTAATCAATTTATTCAAGTTATATTAAACCTACAAGTAATGTATTTAAGGCATAATAATGATTTCAATCTATAATATTTAGATATTAACATTTATTTATATATAGTTAATTAGTTATATCTCAATGATGAGTTATCTTTTCATATTGACAATATAATGTTTCAATAAAAGGCATCTAAATTTATGCATCATTCTGATGATTTTTCATTTTTTATCTTTCAGCTAAACATTCTCCATCTTGAGCTGATTACGCAACACTTGAACAAATTCTCAAAAACTTCTGCAAACGTCAATCAATCGTAAATTGAGTAATTCGCTCTCAAAATCTGTGATGCTCGTCTAAAATATTAAACAAACTCAGAAATATATGGTGAGAAAATTCTTATATTTTAATATGAATAATTGATGATGTTGAAACTCCTGTTGAAGAAAATATTTTCGATGATATGGTTTTATCATTCATTAACGGTAACAGCAAAATTTTATTCAACTTATATGAAGAATTTTATATTTTTAAACGAAATTTGACGATTCTACTATAATTAATATTACGAATCATTCATATACAGTAAATCCTAAAATCAATATTAAGAAGCTGATGTATTACTGTCTTGGTGTCTACATATTTTGCAATTTTCACTAAGAATAAATTGATTATATTTGCAGTGTGTTCAAATCGCATTAATTTTATATCATCACTTTAAAGTTTAAAAAGAATCATTATGCGTGGAATTGTAGCTGAATATATAAAATAACATTGCTTGAAATGTACATTATACAATGAAAAAAATATCATTTTGATGATTGTGAAGGAAAAATTTCATGATCATCGCCTACAATATTTCCTCTTATTTATAACTATAATAAATTATTCCATAAATAATTGGAAGTAATTTCATGAGGTCACTACTCTTTGTTCACTAAGAAGTGGAGCTTAAGAAAGCGTATCAAACTTAAGTAAAGTGCTTAAATGATTCACTATTCTCGCATTTGGTCTAATTGGTAACATCTTTTTCAGTTCGTTGAATAGCAAATGGCTATGGTTGATCCAAATGAAAAAAGAATGGTACATCAAAGAGAACGAAGAACATCCTTTAACCCTTTCGACGCGAGTGGGACACATATATCTCAAAGTAATGACCATACTTCAATGTTCAGTAGGCTGATTTGTATAACTAGTTCAAACAAAATGTTCAAAACCGATAATCATGAACACAAGCAACTATTGCTTCTGCTCATGATGATCGGTTTTGAACTATTTGTATAAACTAATTATTCAAATCAGCCTGCTAAACTTTGAAGTATAGTCATTACTTTGGGATCTATGAGTCCCACTCGCGTCGAAAGGGAATTGGTAAAATAAATTATAGAACATCGATTATTTGTACTCTATGAGATATTATAAATGTTGCTACAGCTTGACTATCCTTGGTATAGTAGGGATAAATCTGTCCTACCAATAATAAGTTATCTAGTATTTACAGAACACAAATGAAAAAAAGAACAGTCATCACTTCAAATATATTTTATTTAATTTACTTTGCAAGTAGCTGTGGCTTTTCATTTTAACGTTAACTTAGTTTTCTGAAAATGTACAAATTCAATCAAAGCCAACCAATAGAATGAATTAATTCAATGAACTATTAGAATGGTCATTGTTTGAAGTTCCAAATTAGCATCGAACTTACCTTTATTGCTATTGCGAATCAAACTGCCATTGAATTAATTGTAGTTTGTATTGCCTTTAGTAACAGCGGATTGGTGGTGTGGGGACTATATTTTCTAGTGAAATAACGTCAAGCCACTCAGCCATCGATCATTGTTCGACTATTCCCATGATAATGCATATAATTTTGTTTGCTAAAAATCAAATTAAATGCAGAATATATACTATATATGTATATGAAGAAAGAATATTCCATTTTCAATATATTTGCAAGATATTTTGGAACAAACAGAATTCAAAATGAACCAAAGTCAGGAAGTTTTTAAAGTTTTCAGGGTTAGAAACTTTATAGATGAAATCAGAAATATATTAGAGTAATATATTCAACAATATATATAAGTTATATACCGGTCTCTGAATGCTATTCAGTATTTTATTAGCTATTATAATTGTATGGTTTGACGTTTGCTCTTACATCACAGGTTTCACTCTATGATGTAATAAATAAATACAAAGGGCCTTGAAGAAGCAGTCATAAAGAAAAGTGGCAATATGAAAAAAGTCACCAACTACCACTCAGTGAGAAACTCATGGATAAAGAAAAGCTACTCTCCGAATGTGATAAAAGAATGTGACGAAAAGGGAATGTGCATATACGGATGGAAGAGGAAAATGAAGAGTGTGGTAAATATAGTTCAATGTGTTTTCTAAATAAAATATGGTATCGTCATAGACATATGTATCTACAGTAATAATTTATTTTCATTTCTATTATATCTATGCTTAATTTCAATAATTGCATAATTGTAATTGCAGTAAATTTATAAATTTTACTGTTTTATTGTAGACTAACTTGTTATAACTAACCGAGTCAATTCACACGTAATGGTTCTCAAACGATTCACATCAATCAAACCAAATGAGCAACGCATCTTAATTATACGCAAGGTATGATCAATTATATCATCTAAAACCATGCTATCTATTAAATCATCTGAAATTCATGAATAGAACTACAATGTATCTGTATAAATCCCATATTACACTGTGGCGCTCGCCATGGCGTTGTTGTCTCTCTCTACAGATATGGCGCTCGCCATTCTAAATAATTGTTATTACACTAGACGAGTCGATATGGCAATGATCGTGCAGCTGGTGGTAGTCATAGCACGTAGAATAAGAAGTAGATTATTGTGGCTATCTCCGTTATTTTAAAATTAATCTATATCTGGGTTGTAATGCTTTGAAATTTAGAGAAAATTGAAAAAATTTGGAAGAACTATAAAATTCGATGTCCTCACGAATATTTATTTAGTTAATTATCTTCTTGATAGTTGTGTGAAGCAATTCCATACATATTTATATATATATATATATTAAAAAGTTTAATTCTATTGATTGTATGACAACAGTGGACACTCTACACATTAGCGTTAATTCTTTTCTATACAAAGCCTGGTTATTTCTTATGCAGATTCTACAATGTATCATGCAGTAGCCATACAAAGTCTTAAATAACTTATAAAATGAAAAAATACCTTTTTATACTATTTCAAATCCTTCAGCAGGCTTCAGCTTTTCTAAAAGGGTGGCGGTGTTCGTTCTATCGCACAGTGAACGATTACAATTTTATGGCGGGCTCCATGGCATTGTTCACTATGAGAGAGAAAAGGGGCGGAGACAGAGAGAAAATAACAAAACTGTGGCAACCGCCACAGTGTAATATGGGCATAACTGGCATTCCATTTAATAAGATGCCATATCTGTAAAAATATTTTAGTTGTCCTTTGGTTGTGAAAGCTGATTCACCTGAGTACAGCTTTGAATTCGAAACAATCTTCTAAATTCAAGGTTTGCTGAATGCATGTCTGTGGACATTAAAGTAAACACAAAGGACTCCATAATTATTTGATGTGTACTGAGTTTGAGGGGAATAGAATCCATTGCTTTACTTATTTATTTGTGAAAAGAATAATTTTTGAATGAATCTATTATATTGAATACTTTAATGATTGCTCATAAAGGGCTGCATGTAGTCGATATTGTTTAGTAATAAAAGGATCAAGATAATAATAGTTATACTTACACATTAAAAATAAAAACTTATACAGGTTGTCCGACACTTTTGTTGCCAACCTTTAACATAATTTAAGATTTTATTTCTTGTGCTCCTAATAATTACTGTTAAAAATGTTTTGTTTCATATCGCAACATTAAAAAAATGACGTTAAATAATAACAATAAATCGTACAGATACTACTTTCCTAACCTTTTAACTCTTTAACTAAGCATTTTAAACCATACCTTCATAGAATAAAAAGTGTTTATTTCGACGAATGCAACCTTAAGTTAAAGTTTGGCAACAACAGTGTCGGACACCCTGTATGTAAATATTAATTATTAAATAATATCAATTTGTGATATAAGATATAGAATGGTTCCTCCTATAAAATAAAATATATGGATACATTCAAACTAATGTAAATTCATTGGAGTCATTTATGTAAATTTTGGCTCATGATACAACAGCAGTTCTATCGAATTTCATTTAATGTGAAGAATAGGTAATGCACAGACTGACTTTAATACTCCCAATGATTATATACTACTGTCATGTGAGGGGAAAATGAAAGGAAATATAATTTGAATGCCAAGTTGTGACCTTTAACATCAATTAGTTCTAAACATATCATCGGCATTGACTATTTTAGTAACTATACAAGATGACATATAAATCATAAAATTTCCTATTATAAAGCATACCATACCGAAATATAATCATCTTATGATAATTTAAAACGAAAAT
The DNA here is from genome assembly GCA_947561585.1 of Caprella mutica. Taxonomy (NCBI): domain Eukaryota; kingdom Metazoa; phylum Arthropoda; class Malacostraca; order Amphipoda; family Caprellidae; genus Caprella; species Caprella mutica. The sequence goes on along the minus strand of CANNZV010001570.1, from coordinate 110,625 downwards.
ACTTGACCAAGAGTTCTTTCTTTGCAGCGGTTAGAAGTTATTATTAACTATTTATAATGATTTAAAATACGTTTTACATGTGAAAATATATATAAGGATGTAGTTACATATTTATTATATTATATACAGGTAACTCATGTTACATGTTATGTAATATTTATACAGAAATTCTTTGATGCCATATGAAAATAGATGCCATAAATAGACCAGTTACCAATGAAATGTGTTTTCGAATGTTTTATACTATTTTTATATCATATATTTTATTTTATATACATTTATAATTTATTCTAGAGTTACATCATATATATTCATTATAATATAATATGTCATTAATAAATATATGTGTATTTAGGCTAATATTAAAATATGATGTGATATGATTGATTCTTCACAGTCTAAATAGGATATCCGCCCAGGATTTGAAATGTGATAGGAGAGAAATAAGTCTGAATACTTATCCCTGAAAGAAATTGTTTAATAGGAGGAAAATAAATTAACTCTTATCTACTTCATCTAACCTTTCTCCTCATAGAGCAATTCAATCGAGATTGAACCTTCTTCATCTTACCTTTCCCCTCTTGGAGCAATTCAATTGAGATTGAACCTTCTTCATCTTACTTTTCTCCTCTTGGAGCAATTCTATCGAGATTGAACATTCTTCATCTTACCTTTCCCCTCTTGGAGAAATTCAATTGAGATTGAACCTTCTTCATCTTACTTTTCTCTTCTTGGAGCAATTCAATCGAGATTGAACCTTCTTCATCTTACCTTTCCCCTCTTGGAGCAATTCAATCGAGATTGAACCTTCTTCATCTTACCTTTCCCCTCTTGGAGCAATTCAATCGAGATTGAACCTTCATCATCTTACCTTTCCCCTCTTTGAACAAATCAATCGAGATTGGACATTCTTAATCTTACCTTTCCCCTCTCTGTGATTGACCAACAGATCTTTGTTACAGAGTTCCTCTGTAACTCTTATCCTCTCTACATTCCCCTTTTCTGTAACTATGGATTTGATGGACTTACAGATTTATATTAAAAATTACTGAATAGCCAACAGGTCTTCGTTACAGTTTTCCTCTCTAACTCTTATTTTCCCTACTTTCCCTTCTTCTGTGATATATAGCTGACGTCAAACTCACGGTATCCTCTCCAATAGTCTTACGAAAAAACTTGAACATATCTACCTTATTTATTACTATTGATTAACTTAGATGTTGTACTCTCAGATAATATGTGATAATATTTATTACTATATTGTTAGTAAAGAAGCGATTATTTAATTTACCCTCTGTTTGTTGTTTCCTGTTACACTATTAAGAAAATGCAAATTGTGAAGAGTGAAATAAAATAAGATTTTATTTTATTGTGTTTTATAATGTGTATTTAGTTTTCAAAAAATAAATCATTATCAAGAGTAAAATGAGCAAAAATTAGTTAGTTTAGTAAAGTAAAGGCTTTAATTGATGTTTCTAACACCACAATGTCCTAGCCTCCTGAACTGTTTTCTGAGACTCTTAGCTATGTTGATGATACTGTGAAAGTCTCTCATTTACCTCAGTCAGTTGAGAGGCAAATTAATATTGTTACCCTAGATGTGAACAAGAAACTCTATCTACCTAATGAGAAGTCTTCACTAGTCACTTGCAGATGGAATTACGAGGTTAAATGCGTGTTTTTTTTCGATATGAGAAATATTGATTATGATATGTGTATTATATTTTTGGCATTATCAAATAATTTCATATTAGACAACAAAAATAAACTGAAGTTGATTTATTTGTTTTTTCTTATACTACAGAAATGAAAATTATTAGTCTTTAATTTCAATATTTTTGTTTATATGCACGTTAAATGTACGTTATATTGAACCAAATAACATCACAGTAAAAATCCTAAAAGTAATTAATGCCATACCTTCCAAACAAAGGTAATCACATATAAAAATGTGACTCAAATATAACAATAGATGTCATATATTTATATACACGAATATAATGATTTTTTTATTATATCTGGAACTCTGTAAATATTATTACTTAAGTAGTTCTTATCCTTCATCTAAAAATCAAATTAATATCTAACAAATGAGTAATTTAGTTTAACCATTAACTAAGTCTTTGAGGTTAACTTAAGACAAAGGACTTCATTGTATTTCCTTTCTTCAAAACAAATTTAGTACTTCTCTCATCCTAGATAATGTGGCAAGGCATCTTTACTTGGCATTGGATGTCTGTGTCTCTCTTACCAGAGACTGTATATATGTGAATTGTAGATATTAAACATATAGTCTCTTGCAACATATGGAAAAAAGGACTGAAATAAGTGAATTGCAAAAGATATTAATTAATCGTTTAAAATATTTGTTTACGGTTTATAATTTTTCTATTTATTTATTATTTAAGCACAACCGTTACCTTATAGCAATACATATTAACAGGAAATTCCTACTCTATAATAAACAAAAATCTGATTTCAGTTATTCGTGACTATTATGAATTGGAATTTATATTTCTGTTTATTTACATTAATTTATATACTTATGAATTTACAATAATTTAAAAACAAATTAATCAATTTGTTTGTCATTTGGAAAATGATTTGCTGAATCTTCATATGAATGTTTTATTTGCCAATAATTCTGTATTTCATGCTTATAGTTACAAATAGGTGCAGCTGATAGACAGGATTAAATTGTATGTCTTCCATATTCTACAATTCGTTTGTGTATATACTGCGGCGACGAAAAAAAAGTACGCACACCAAACTTTGAAAAAAAAGTTGTATCTCAGTAATTCTTGAAACAAACTACTATAAATCATATACCAATCGATTCAGCATGATAACCTCTTTCATATTGATTGAGCTTATTTCAGTTTTTGTTATTAAAAATAAAATATTATCATATTTAGTCAGTTTTCTCAGAAGGGTGGAGGCAAAAAGAAACTACGCATTATGAATTTTCTTGTTATAGGCGATCAATCATGATTAAATCCTGTATTTAGATCATTTATATTCTGTTATTAGTACAATAGATATAATTACCATTAATTTGTTTGTAAATTTTATTGTTGCATTCGGTTATGCCTCGTCTATCTCTCAAAGATCGTGAAAGAGTTGTCAATCTTCATAGAGACAGAATAAGCTACCGAAAAATTGAGAAATTATTGAATTGCAGTGAGAGAACTGCTAGACTGACCATTGCACGCTATAATGGCACTGGAAGCGTTCAATATTCACCTGTTTTTGGCCGCCCAATGAAGACTACTGTGAGAGAACACCATAATTTGAAAATTGCCTGTCTCAAAAATCGTTATTTAACTGCACCAGATCTTCAAAAGCAGTGTGGACTTGATGGGACGTGTTCCTTTACGACTGTCAAATCAAGATTACAGTCATTTGGTTTAAAGTGTTGCATTGCTAGACGAAAGCCCATGGTGTCTCTGAAGTTTGCTCGCAGTCATGATGAATGGGCAGCTTCCGATTGGCGTAGGCTGGTTTTTTTTCTGACGAATGCTAGTTTAATCTTATTACTAGTGATGGCCGGAAATATGTTACGCGAAAGGTAGGCGAAGAATTCCAACCCAGATGCACTGTTTCGACTCTTAAAGGAGGGAGTGGATCTGTAATGGTATGGGGAATTATTAGTGTCCGTGGACCAGGACCTCTCATTCGTCTGAACGGCCAAGTTATCGCTACTAAATGTGTTGATATGTTGGTAGAACACTTCATACCCTACTCAGATGATCATTTGCCAGTAAATTTCATATTCATGCAAGACAATGCCCCGATTCACACAGCTAATGCTGTCAAGACATTCATGGAACGTCAACGTGACGCCCTTCTAGACTGGCCTGCTCAATCTCCGGACTTGAACCCGATAGAAAACATGTGACAATTTATTAAGCATCAATTAGGACACGATGAACCAAAAAATTTGGATGACTTGTGGTCCAAAATACAAAAAATATCGCATGAAGTTACTCCAGACTCTTGTCGTTAGTTAATTGAGGGTATGCCAAGTTACTGCATGGAGTTGTAAAGCAAATTAAGGGCTACTCAACTAAATTTTAACTCCCCATGTATAAAATTTTCATTTTGAATTGCTTTATGTTCATTAAATTAGTTAAATTGATAATGTGTAGTTTCTTTTTGCCTCCACCATTCTGAGATAAATTACTAAACATGATAGTAACTTATTTTATAATTACATAAACTGAATCCATGTGGAAGAGTAGATCATGCTGTATCGATTGGTATATAATTTAGAATTGTTTGTTTCAAGAATTACCGAGACACAACGTTTTTCTAAAGAATGTTTGGTGGGCGTACTTTCTTTTTGTCGCCACTGTATGTAACTGGTTGAAAATTGTTTCCTTCTAGGATAATACAGCCCTCTTGAACTATAATTAATAAAATATAATTTCTGAAATTTAGTTATAAATATATGATAACTGATATATTATTGCATGTAAAACTTTAAGTTATTGGCACTTAACTTCTCAATAAAATATTTCTAACGTAATTGAACATCGCACGATACAATACAACGTACTATATATCAATTATTACTTCAATATATGTTTCCTATTTACTGATATAAATATTACATATTTTTGACTAATGTACTATTAAGTATAATTTTAAGGTCAAAAACACTCGCATAGTCAACTGATAATTTAATTGGTATTTTGTGATAGAATTAATGATAAATGTACCGCACTGTTGTGAAATAATCTAGAGATAACACTATGGTAGAGACATGAAGAGTAAGATGGGACACCACCAATTATTACATATTCAACAATTATTATCTTTCAGAATATTTAGTTACAAATATCTGTTATGCAAAATAAAACTTTCACAGTGTTATGGAGTAAACAATATAGTATTGTATCATATTTGTACAAAGTATAAACACTGTAATTCTGTTACGTAGAGTTTGCTGTTTTTTATCAATACGGAAGCTATGAGCTTGCAAGAATTTTTTTCATTTTGTGTAGAGCACTATGATAACTCATTATTTTAATATAATATCATCAACGTTTCTTCGAGTAGGTTCAATATAAGTGGTTGGTAAATTGTAACATTTCAGTAAAGACAATATGTAGTATACGATTGTATTGTAAGCATGGCCATTAGTTTTAAGTAATTTTAGGGGAGTAATTATATTTAGCATCAAATAATTCAAGAGGGAGTATCCTATTTCATCTTCTTGTGGAAAAACAGATTGTATTATAATTTATGTAAACTGAATAGTTTTCTTTTAATAACACTAAAAATTCGCACTTATGAAATAAAAGAATTACTATATGCTACAATATTCGTTAGCTGTTAAGAAATAAATTTATATAATGTAATCAAAAAATATTATCTATTTTTTGTTAACCCTAGAACGGTAATCTTTGTTACTGTGAAAGGTTAGCCCTGAAGAATTATACCAAAATTAAACATAAAATGAAAAAAATGCTTATGAACGAAATTTTCAAAGAACAAAAAAGAAAAATACAACTCTTCTTGTTTTATTATACCTATTTAAAATGAAAATTGCAATAAAATATAAAATATCATTTCCTACATAATTATTTTTTGTTATTATTATATAATTTGAGGAAATTTTCTTAGAATAAATTAGAGGCTAACCGTAAAGAGGTACTGCTTCAGAATTCAAATGTCATCTCCATTGGCTGTTTTAAACCCATAGACTTCAGATATATACAATTTATAACGAAAATGATAATACTGGGGAAAAAACACTCAGATGTCAAAACACACGTAAATGATGACTATGGGGAAAATTCTCCCAAATTTTTCTATAGACCGGGAGAATTTCACACTGCTAACTGATCTAGGGTTAATAACAATTTATCAACAATTGATGTTCCCAATTTTACTCAAAGATTTCGTATACAAACCAAATATTTTTTCTTGTGAATTATCTACGTATATATTGCTACATCATTTTGTAAATATATCAAAAGTGTCCAGAATTAGATATTATATTCATGGTGAATATTGATCTATACTTATAAAAAAGAAGCCGTGTTCATTCATATATACTTAGTGTGGTAATGAAGTTTTAAATATTTCAATAAGAGTAGCAGATTTTCGATATTATCTTAACCAATTTGATACAACTTATTCGATTCATCCTATTTTATTCATACTATTTGATTAATCCTATTTGATTCATCCTATCCGATTCACCCTATTTAATTCAGCCAATGGTCAAGATGTTATTATATCCACCGGCGCAGCGATGGGTGTTGAACTAGCTCAAGTAATAATATCATATGGTAAAATATAACGTATAACTAAACCCTCATTCCACCAAAAAATTACGTATTCCAGTCCATCGCAATAAAATTTGAAATGACACCGAAATCGAGGTGCAATGCCCGAATATTTGGTTGTGTGATTTTCAAATACAAAAATCTTATAATATCTTATAATAATCATACAGATATATCTAGCAATAGAATGAGTTTTAATAAAACTTCAACTTTATCTATTCATTTCCACGTTAAAAATAATTTAATGCAGGCGTCGTATCAAATATTATATCAAATTATCAGCTAAAATATATATCGTCAGCCTATGTATCGAGTAACAAATGCTCCTCCGGCGGAACTGACGGATTATAATAAAAAAAAAATTGCAAATAACTTAAAAATAATTATTTCATGTTCCTAATGACTTAAAAAATGAATAATAATTCAACACAGCATTATCGATATGAAATTGGTGAATATATCAAGTTGTTCAAATTGGTGAATATTAATTGGTACATATAAATTAAATAGTTCAGTGCTGTTACTAGAATAAAATCAATTTATGTAATTTATCATTAATAGGCAAAGCTTTGTACAGTTACAATAGAATTTATTAAAAAATTATATTATTTAGAATTAGAAATATGGTTGTTTTAAAGCATCTGCTTGGAAACTTTTGGTCTCAGATTAGGTTTGGTCTCACACTTTCTTCCGATTGTAGAATCTTTTGCAAATGTTTAACCAAAACTTAGTATCTGAGTTGACTTCTTTCAGATGAATTTATCTTCACTCTGACAGAAGAATGGGAAGAAGGAGGAATGCAATTCAGATGCCTTTGTTCACCAAAGAATTAGAATCGGCAATAAATTCTCAAACTGTCAAATGCGTTTTGAGTGATCGATGGCATTCTTGTGTAATCAATTATTTCATTTAAAGTGTTAGTTAAATCAAATTTCTATTATTGATTATAATCATTTAATCATAATCAGTTAAATACATAAAAATCCTCTATAGCGAAATATAATAATTTCACTGTATAGAGCTTAACTAACTATACATAGGATTCTATTCTCTCACTATTCATAGGATGTATAGTATTCAATATATTCATTGAAAACTGGCCATATAGTGGCATAACACACAAAGTATTTTATTTTTATTTATACATATTAAATCATTATAAATGATAATTCATTCCACAATTAGGATTCGAAAAATCTGGATGGTTCACAACATATGAAATAATAATAGAGGAGTTCTACTAGTTGAACTCCTTTTAACTCTTTCACCGAGGAGTTCTTCCTTCTCGAGAGTAAAACTTCTCAACATGTCTTTCTAAAATGAAGACATCTTTCTAAAATGAATACATTCAATCGTTTTCACCATTTTTTCTCACTATTTAGAGTAAGAGAAAACTATTTAGTGGCAGACTAAACCAAATTTGTTCTTTATTATACAGACTATTTCATTTCTCAAGACTATACTAAATAAGAGGGTTCACTTTACTGGTCCTCATTATGCAGAGGAGTTGTAATGTATCATTATTATATTTGTATAATATAAGAATTTGACTGCAAAATCTATATGATTTTTTTTATATTCGTCATTGTTATTATTTCGACTTAAATAGCAATCTTTGAGAAAATCAGGAATAGGAAGTTGCATTTCAAATTGAATTTTTTTTTTCTTTCTGTAAAAAATAAAATTATCATTCGACTTCTGACAATATATTTCAAGACGCTGCATCAATCTATTATGTTCAAAAAGCATGTCTAAAGAATTACCTTTGGTTCTGTTGTTTCAAAATTCATCTCAAAAGCAAAATATCTCACTTTTTTATTGACGTAAAAGTCAATAATTTTCAGTCTCGAAAGTTCATTTCACTACATGGAAAAATTTAGGAATTGTAGAAATTCTTGAAACTAAAAGTCAAACTGAGAGTCAATACAAGAGAAAAAGTATTCCTTTGATGATGTATGCATATATATTAATATAGACAAAATTAATATGCTTTTGATTCATCTTTCGAAAACTTGTCTTTCTAAAATCTGAGTTCATTGTTCATCTATAAACTGTTATTATATACACGATTGACTCGTAGGAACATCAAACATTACACTGAAAAAGTGTTTATATTTAAAGATTAATTTTTTCATATGTCCGCAATAAATTATACATCAATTAATGGAGTTCAAAAACAATTGGACAATCATTTTTTGTAAGATGAAGAAACTCAACAAGAAGTAATTTGAAATTTCCCAAGCTTTCAGAATGTTTTATGGAGAATCAGTTATTATAATGTATCTAATTGTGGTTAAAATACATCAGATAACTCATAGTATATCCTCTTATTTCCATTTACCAATGTTCCTCTTAACCAAATCACTACATCTATTAATTCCTTATCATCGCAGGAATTCCAATGGGATCAATTCCAATTGGATTCCAATGGAATTCTAAAAAATCGAGATGCGGCTTCCCAAGAATTGAAGATACAACATTTCCTTGAAAATTTAATTTGTGAAAATCGGTCAGTAAACACTTCAGAAAGTGAGATCTTAATGTAAAAAAAAAGAAGTGGGGAAAAACGTATCTAGAGGGTGCGGAGAAAGTCCCCGATCACATATAAATGTTAATTTAATGAGTTGTGATGGATGAAATAAAACAAAACTTATCACACAATATCTCAATGAAACAATGAAACAATTTATTCAAGAAAACATAAGAAATGTATAGAAAAAAAATTAAAACAAAATAATATTTTATTTATGTAATCAAGGCCCAAGATGCTCAAAAAGACTTTCAAGGCTTTCTCAATAAACCAATTTAACAGTTCTACCAATTATTTTTCAATATGACCCCTATTGGCGGCGATTACTCTCTCGAGTCTTCCTCTGAAGCTCTTTACTGCGGCATGGAAGGTTTCTTGGGGAAATTTGGTTCATGGTCGCTCGATGGACTTCTTCAGAGTTTCCGTACTATCATGAGCTGTAGCGCACGCTTCCTTCTCCAAGATGGACCACACACAAAAGTCCAGAGGGTTCAAGTCCTGCGGTGAATGAGGCCACAATTCCTTCCTCCAAAACGCAGGAAAGTGACGCTCACACCAATCCTGAGTTTTGTTCGCTGTGTGCAAGGGCGCACCGTCCTGTTGAAAGGTAAAAGGCATGTGCTTCTTCATCTCGACTTGTCCTGGAGGCAAAATATTCTCGATATACGATTTTGCGTTAACTTTAGTGCCTTCTTTGACAAAAATGAGAGGAGATCTCCAACTTTCAGATATGGCAGTCCAAACCATCACAGAGGCAAGCTTTTAGCGACGGAAAACAGTCTTTACGGATGGAGGGATACTGTCTGCACTTTTCGCCAAAATTCTGTCGTTCTGTGAGTTGAATTTGGCCTCCACAGTGAACATTTTCTCATCCTAAAAGACGATCTCACCAGACTCCGTGCCATCTATCATTGCATTCAAAAGAATCTTTGATCTGTCAAGCCTCTTTCGCTTCTGCAAGTCCGTGAGATGTTGTATGCTGGTCATTTTGAAGGGGGACAAATTGAGGTTTTCTTTGACGATGGTTCTCATACTTTTTTCGTCGATATCCATACTCTTAGCCATCTTTCTCATGCTTCACTTGCGAGTTCATCCACACCTGGGTCCATAACCTGCCTGTTGTCTCCAGTTATTTGTATCGTTTAACAGAATTCCTAACAGTATATTTGGGAGCTTTTAACAGCTCAACAATCTCTGGGTTTGTCTTCCCTGCGTAGTGTAGCTGAATAATAGCCTCACGTTGACTCTATTTTACAAAAGAAAATTTAAATTTATCAAACGTTAGACCTGGAACATTAAAGTATATGATTATAGGAAGAGAATGAGATATAAATGGATAAATTTAGCAAATAAATAACATCTTTAATATAAAAAATAAAATTTGATCAGGAACTTTCTCCGCACCCTGTAAAGTTTGAAAAGGGGGTTTCCTCTGATACTATTTTCGTACTATTGTTACAGTTCTGGTACGTTTTTTGCTATTCTGTTTTAAGATTATTACATAGAAATTGTTCGAGAATAATTATTGTAGCCAAAAAAAACGTTGATTGAAAATTTGACGATTTCTGAGTCAGTTTGTCTCTTAAAAGAAATTAAAAATATGCAAAATCATTAATTTATTCCTTTAACAATTATTTTAAAATTATCCTACTTAACTATAAGACGGAATAAATGGATAAAATCATATAAACGGAAAAAATCTTAACATTGTTATTTATATTATTATACTTCAAAATGCAAACAGTATCAAGTAATTAATTTTATTGGATTTTGAAGAATGACTAATATTATATTAAATGCAGTATTACTTTAATATATGTATAAGATCGTATTAATATATCATATTTATTATATTAAGGCTTTAATATTAATTTTTCATTGTCCACTTTATATATAATAATTAATGCACGTGTGGGAAAGTTCCCTCTATCCCGATCAAAAAAATTATTTGAGAACTAGTGTAAAATTTTATTTTCTCTGTCAAATTTGGAATTCTATAAATAAATCAAATAATGATAAGCCACTAGCGCAGTGAAGAGTAAACATAATTTAAAAAACATTGAAGATTATTGTCCCTTTTTATTTCAATCCCATAGCTATCCAGATTGTTTTCATCACCATTTGAACTTTTAAACGAAGTTCATCCAATCGAAGTGTATATATAAATTTTTATTGAAGGACCACCCTCGAAAATACCATAGAATATTCCCCCTCCCTTTGACTGACTGGATTCAAAGTAATAATATTTGGTAGTGATGTTTGTTTTCATTTTTTAGCATATTTTCTTCGTTGGAGTTTATAAAGAAAGCAGTAGGTACATATACGAGAATATAAATTGAATTTAGCACCTAAACTAGGACGTATGGATGAATGTGTATAGGATGTGCATACCGCATAGTTTTCTAAAATTAACAACAAAAACTAAAGTATTATTCACAGATATATTTGATCAACATGTTTCTCAAATTTTTAGTCAACGTAACACCAATTTTTATTTTATGGAATTGAGAAAATATATTTAAAATTGATGCATATACTAATTATAGAATTAATGGTTCACGAATATTTGTAATTTATCTATAATGAAACCAATGAAATGAAGTCGATGATTTTCACATACTTTTATGAATTTTATTTCCTATTCATACATACATCAAATCACTCTAATATTCTACTGCTTAACCAATATACCGTTAACACTGCTGTCATAAATAGCACTAGAACAAAATGCATACGGACAAAATGCCTACAGACAAAATGCATAACTGACAAAATGCTTAACGGACAAAATGCCTAATGCTCAAAATATATGAGTATAGAAAATAGAAATTGTAAAATAATGAAAGATTATTGGTAAATAAAGAACAGAATACATTTTATTGCAATAAACCATATAATTGAACATCAAATAATATTTTTAAAAATTTATGTAAAATATAAGATAAAAATATATACCTACTACGTCTCAGTTACATCTCATAAAGAAACTGTATTTTTTTTCCAACGGAACTTCTAATACTATAAAGGTAGTTGAACAAAAAAAATATTGCGGCTTTTTTATAACCAGAGTAGTTAATTGCATGTCACTATTAGTTTATATAAACATTGTAAATACTTAACTTGCTTTAGAATTTCAAAAGCAGCAATAAACATCACTTTAGATTGAAGATGATTATAGCTATCTAAAAGAATAAACGATATTTTAAAAAATGATAATAGAATAGAATGATTATAGATATCTTTTAAAAAAATGAAAAGAAAATAAGATGATTATAGTTAGAGGACTTTTAAAAAAATGGAAATAGAAGATGATTATAGATGTTTTTTTTTAATGAAAACCAAATAAGATGATTATAGATGTTTTTAAAAGAATGAAAATAAAAGAAGATGATAATAGATATTCAATAAAGATGGCAAGATGTAGGAAGAATATTTTTTAGAGCGATTTGATAAATAGAACAAACATTTTAGTGATAAATCACAAACACAGTGAAATGAAATAAGAGGGTGTTTACACTAAGCACGCTGAGTAGCAAATGTTCAGATTCAATGTGAAAGTGATTTAATAAACTCTCACAGGGACAAAACTATTCGTTTCTACTTAGTCTAACTTATTTTAAATCTTTGTCTACAATTTTCCTATTTGAAATAAGTTCAAATGCATTTTAGTCATATTTTCCGTTAGGCATTTTGTCCGTTAGGCATTTTGTCCGTTAGGCATTTTGTCCGTTAGGCATTTTGTCCGTTAGGCATTTTGTCCGTTAGGCATTTTGTCCGTTAGGCATTTTGTCCGTTAGGCTTTTTGTCCGTAGTCATTCTGTCTGCGCACGGTTATAAATGTATAGATAGTTTACATTACTTTGAACCATTACTATCTTTAAACCATATTTGAGTGAATTTACACACAATACATTAAATACGTTTCTCCAAAAAATGAAGAATTTTTCAAACAAACAGTGTATTTGTTGAATGTTATTACTACATCTTGAAAAATATATCATAAGAAAATAAATAATTTTGAGGTTTACTGGAAACATGTACCGATGGCATATTTATATTTACATAAATATAAATAATTTATATATTATTTGATTAAGAAACAAATTTGAAATAGCAGTAACTATGGATGCACATGGTTATACAATATTATACAATACTTTTTAAATATAAATACCATATGAAGATCCCAGATATATTTTTATGGTATCACAATTTTTCAGCCGCCTATTAATGCCAAAATTCTTTGATGATTCCATAATACTTTTGTTCTGTCGGACTATTTTGCAGTTATGAATTTCATCAAATGAGGAAGTTTTGAGTTTAGTTGATAATTCTCAATGCTAATAAACTTGGATTATTATGTCTCGTTTGCGAAATCGGAATTGAATTGGTGTAAGGTCCATAGAAAGAATATTTGAACTAATAGAAGATAGATCTGTAAGTGTCATAAAATAACAATTTCTACATCATTTAGTTTCTCTATCATCATATATCAAGGTTTCATGGGATTTCATTATTAAAAATGAACGCATAAAATTAATTGGTTCAGAAAATCTAAATAATTTCTAAATGAGAGCATATAGTGAAGATTCGATTTCGAAGACAATTTCCAGAATAATAATATTATAGTAGAATAATTTTTATTATATAAACTTTATTAGGTATATTTATTATAGATTGTTATAAATTTCCTAGTGTAGTAACTTTACTATTGATATGATTGTGGATATTTGTACATAAAAGTATCCCTTATGTTTCAGTTGTAGTGACTGTGTCACAATATATTGTTCAGGTTGCAATGTTTATCGGGGCTACATTGTACAAATACTGTAACCACATTGGCAATGTTGTATAAAAATAAAGAGATGGTTATTACAACGTTATAATAAAATTGCGGAAGGCTTTGCTTCAAACGGCATTTATTCATTTATTTGTAATCTTGTTATCATAAACTAATTATAATATTGAAATTCACATAACTCAAAATCTGCATGTTTGACTAAATTGCCTGAAATTTGTTCATCTTTCAGGAATAAGTATGTTGTTCAGTTTCTGGGAGCATCCGATGAAAAATAAAAATTCAAGGTTAGTTAAACTCAAAATTATTCAACCAAATTACCTGAAGCTTGTTGGAACGATTAGTCATTATTCAGGAATCATTTTTCCAGATTTTGGGAGCGATCCTGTGAAAGAAAAAAGTTAAGATTAATTTAACTCAAAATAATTCAACCACAACCGCCTGATATTTGGTGGGACGATATGTAATTATCCGGGAACCTTTGATTTGATTTAGGGAGTAATCCGGTCGAAGATCAAGGTCAAAATCGATTTAAGTGGAGACAAAAGTATGCGCTTTAAGAGTGCTCGCTCTAATTTATAAGGTGCACAGACATTTCGTCCACGGACAATTTGTCCACGGACATTTCGTCCGCGAACATTTTGTCAACGGACAATTCGTGCACGAATTGCTTTATTTTGTAATATATATAAAATGTGTATATATTATAAATATCTCTATACGGCAAGCGCGTATACAAGGGGAGGGGGGCAATTGGGGCAGATGCTCCCCCCTCCCTTGAGGTCTGATTTTTTTTTAATAAATCTACGGATCAATAAAAATATACGGATTAAACCTCAAAATTGAAGAAATGTCAATTAATTGAGTATTTTTTAATTGATTCGAACATGCTTTAACAATGTGATCTTTCAGAAGCGTCTTTTTTTAAATTGCGATTTGTTTTGTGTATTTAATGCTTCATGTCGTATCATGTATTCGCCATTTTGTTCATGAAGAATGGATTTTTATCCCCCTATTAATATTAGCATTAATATTCAACCTTAAAAAGTTTCTGAATTTGAGAAGAAATGGATTGTCCTGCAGTTTTCCAAAACACCTCCTTCAACAGTACGCCGAGAATTCATGCTACATTTCAAGATAAGTGAAAGGGCAGCAAAATCTTGTCACCTGAAAGAGACTGGTTCAATGCACAAGAAAAAGCAAATGAAAACAAAACCAAAAAGAATAGAAAGAGTGATTTAGGGGGTGAATAGTTTTTTTAAAGAACACCGCAGTTGCTCTCTCAGAAAGCTTTTCAAAAGATTTCACTCACCAAAACCACGTGGTGGAGGAACCTCAAACATTAACTTGGTTCCCGTTTTTATCATTACACTTCAGTTCAACCATCAACAAAAAACACAGAAATAGCAGTTCTGTCAGTGGATTATGAAGCAATCATCCAACATTGCCAATTAAATCGTTTGGACAGGTGAGAAGTTCTTTTGCCTCCATCAAATACCAATCGAAAAAATAGGAATGAAAATCATCCAAATATCTGGAAAACAATTAATAGGTGTATGATGTTAAGGTAGTGAGTGATCTTTGTTGCAATTATTAAACTGTTCATGCATTCCTTGATGAATTTGGCAACTTGTCATCGGTTAATGGTGTTTCAAAACTCTGGTTGCTCCAGCACATTATAAGGCCCAGCCTGCAACTTCTTCACTTTGGTGGATGCAACTGCACATTGCACAAATGCAGTTCTAGAATTTCGAAGGAAAAGTTTCGAGGTAGAGTGATTTGCAGAAGTACGGAAATAAATTTTTGTTGAGCACACAGTCCAGATCTTAACCCTTCGGACTTTCACATATGGCCTGCTGCACAAACTGGAGTTTATATACATAAAAAATAACAGATTCCGAAGAGTCTATTATACAATGTATTCAAAGCTTCGCTCAAATATATAACAAGAAGACTCAAGAAAATATACAAGAATGTTCTGAAATGTACATCGCTCTGTCTTCAGACTGCAGGGGTTCATTTTCAACTACTTTTGTAGGACTTCAGGAAATGTGTCTCATATGATATAAGAAAATAAATGTTTAATAATATTAAAGATCCTTTCTTTTCCTTAAAAGTGATTTATCTATATTACGGTATTTGACTTATTTTAAGTGCCTCTAATTCGCAATTTAAAAAATGACGTATAAGATGGAACGCAGTGCATAATGAATAATATGATTTTGTTGATTCAAAGTGCAGCTAATGATTGAATATAATGATTAAGTTATTGACTAACAGTCTATTAGACTTCAAAAACAGCATTAAGACTATAAAATACATACACACACTTCTTCTAAGAAACTCTTCGCCTCCTGAATCACTGCTTCTGCTCATTTAAGTTATATTTTCATTTGCTTTTTCTTGTGGATAGATTATAGAAGCAGTCTTATTGAAAAGACCACGAACTCTTGTAAACTTTTTCAGGTGGTAAGATTTAACCGCCCTTCCATTTATCTAGGAGTGGAACATGAATTTTCGGCGTATTGTTAAAGGATAACGTGTTTGGCAAGATACAGAGTACTGGACGATCCATATCTTCTCAAATTCGGAAACATTTTTAAGGTTAAAGATCAATGCTAATATTAATGGATGTTAAAATCCATTCTTCATGAACAAAATGACGTATACCTACTACAACTTGAATCGTTTAAAGTTCTCCCAAATCGCAATTTAAAAATGACGCTTATGATGGAACACAGTCACAGTGTAAGCATGTTCAAAACAATTAAAATATTTGAATAACTGACATTTTCCAAGTCTGAGGATTTATCCGTAAACTTTTTTCAGACATACAAAAATTTGAAAAGTGCCCCCCCCCCCTTGACCGAACTCAAAGATACAGTCAACCCGTTTAGCATATCTTATTTTATAACGGTAATCGATAGATACACATTTTTCATGTGTTCATATAAAGTGGTTCGGCATAAATCACTAATAATATCAAACATATTTGTCCGTGGAAGAAATGTCCGTGGACGAATTGTCCGTGAACGAGATGTCCCAGACCAGTTTATAAATAATACACGACTCAAAAACATCGAATTCTGCAAATGTACATTTTGACGGTGTCCATTTCCGCAACTTTTAGGCAATAACATTTAAAGAGAAGTTCATTTCTCATTTGAATTCGAAAACTGAGATAGAATGAGAGAACAAATTCATGCGACTGAGGAATTTCTAACTGGAAATACTCTTTATTTCAAAGTTTCATAAATCGTTTACATTTATGGTTGAATATTTATTAATGAATAATGATTAATTTATATACAATCTTAATACGTGTCAAAATATCCAAATATTGGGGATTAATCTTTGAAGATATTTTTTATCAAATATTTAAAAGTAGAATTAATAAGAATTTTATCCACTATATTGATAATTTTCATTAGTTATATGTGGTAAAAGATCTATCTACTAAGAAAGAAAAGTGTTTCAGGTCAATCAAGTCAAAGGCTGAATGAACTATTTTCGCATAAGAATCATTCTGAATAGGTAATGTACAGTATACGTAGAGGTTAAAAAATTTAGATCACTTTCAAAAGACCTCATAAAGTCATTAGTCAAGTCCAGTACAATGGGGTTTGGTACCTTCTCTAAGGAATATTTTATTAACTAACCAACAGAGAAATCATTGTCTTATGGAGCCCTAATTTTTGCCATATATAATGTTAATGAGTTGAGGGAAGGGAAAACAAATATAGCACCTCTGGTAGAAAAAAAAGAATGTGAATATTAAATATTGTATCATGAAGTGATAATTAGGGTAATTTACGAAATGTTGTGAAAAAATGTTGTAAATTGTTTACTTATGATATGTTACCACAGAACGGTAACAGTGGATTAAAAAAATATCCACTGTTACACATTCTATTTAACTGTTAATATATTTAAATTTACATTTACAAATATCTGAAATTGCGTAACAACTTATTTTTGCCAAATAATCATTATTGAACTAGTTAGGTGAAAATGATTATTTTTATAAGATCTTGTGGTGAATGAGTATTTATTTCATCAGTTCACATCGCCTCAGCTAGTCAATAGTGACAAAATAATTGGGTGAAGGGCTTCAATTTAGAGGCACCGGTACATGTTATGACCAACTGACAACAAAAAGTGGGGCAAAAGACACGATTTGAAATGAAGAAACGGATATTATAGATCTTTATTAAATATATTGTAAATTTTGAAAACAAGAGATTAAAAAAAATGATAATTGGATTATATCGATATTATTTTTTTTATTGACAATAGTATTGAGTGAATTGCTATTACTTTGACATTTAATAATGTTCAAAGTACTCGGGAAGGAAGTATATTTGAAGTTGGTTCAAGTTTTAGTTAACGCTCACATTGTGAAAGCTCTGTGATAGTGCAGGAAATGTGATAAGAGACCTTCATTCTTGTTTTCTGAATAGCTAACCCATGTTGGCAGATTCCTTGCCAAAAGCTCACTGATATCATTAAGCTGATGAGTGACACGTCTCTCTGAATTAGCTTCATTGATCTCAATTGTCCATAATGAACACTGTAGACTGATTTCCTAAGCATGGAGCTGAAAAAAGACAAGATGGACCTAAAAATTGTGAAATGGTCAGGGGTTATAATTTGGGTTCCATTCACTTTACGAACCTTGTATTTTTAGAATTTTCAGAGTACTTCGTCAGATATAACAACGATAAATATTAACAAGAAAATATAATTATAATACAGATATCTTACCTGTTATATTCCTCTATTTTCTGTTGATCAGATAAGTAAATCCTAATAAGGTGAGATGCTTACATAGCATTACACGTTCATAGTGTACATGTCTATTTGTATGTATGTAACGGTGTAGAGTAGTTAGAGATGTGAGCACACATCCTTGAATATAGAAGATGTCCCACTCCTACATGGACGCTAGTGGCCAAACAATTATTCAAGTGAAAGCGTATCAGCCAATCAGAGAGAGGCGTACCGTGACGTCTTATATTACAAACGTAGTCACAAACGGGTATAAGTATATATAAATATAAAGGTCAGAGCTACATTTTTTTTACTTACTATGCAGGTATGGAAATTATAATTGTCAAGAAAATCGGTTAATTAAAGTCGTATATATTTTAATGTATATTTATTATAAAATAGATGACAAGAATCGAAGTCGAAACTAAAATATTTCGAGCAAACCGAAGATCGAGTGGCTTATAACTGTTCGGTCTCAACGCCATTGTTGCAAGCCTTTACCCACAGATTGTAATCATATTTCTGAATAAAAACAACTTTTACTCATCTTTGGATGTATTGATACAAAAGAAAAATGAACATTTTCGCGCATTGCCCATTTTTCACCAGTTAATTTTGTTGAAAGATAAGAAAATTATTTAATTAGGCAGAAAATACAGCGTACACCCTCCGCTCATGATAATGCATCAGAAATAAACCAACGCTTCAAATTCGTACTGAACACACACACACACTCGTACAAAACATGTACAGAACAGAAATAATTACATTAGTTATAAATGTATAATTTTATTATCAGTTTAATATAATAAATAAATATTTTCTTTTAAATAGCTTATTTAAATTCAATTGCATTATCTTTTTTGTCGTTTTTGAATAATTAAAAATAAATAATATATCAATCGTAAGCAACTCCTAGGATACGACACGTTACGCACTCCTCCGATGCCAAGTGTCGCTAGAAAATTGAAAAGACTGTAGTGGGATATCTTCTATATTCAATGATCTGTGCTTTGAGTCTCTTCTTTGTAGTAGTTAGTCGTTGAAATACAGTAGCTTAGAGAGGTAGTTGTCTGTCATTATCCTGGTGGTACCCTAATGGCGGAACTCATCCTTTGAAGTAAGGTTTGCCACATTCTACGTCTATCAAACAATACATAACCCAAAGAGGATTTTGCGGAGGGGCTAACGAATACCAATCAGAAGTAACATTTATTCATCGATGAACCAAATAAGAATTACGTCATATATGGTTCAAAATTGCAGTAACTATCAATTATTAGGAACGAAAATCATCAAAAGATATAATTTTATATAAATATTTGTGATTTACGACTTCAGTGGCAACATGTAATTTAAAATAATTAGATATTTCATCATTTTATTCTCTTTTTAATAATAATTGGAAAAATAATAATAACCCTATAAGTAACGAGGAGGAGTGGAGGGCATAAATTACCTCACTCATGTTTTTCCATAACTACATTAATAATATGGGTAACTTCTTGAGTATTGAACACTTATTAAACTTTTAATTAAAACTTCTTTGAACAGTAGCTGCTAATCTATATTAGTTAATTTGTTCTGGAAATTTGAAACGAATATTCTTTAGATGTTTTTGATTTTCGATCTTAATGTGAGATTTTAGTTAATTGGGCAAAATCAATTTCATGGAACACCTGACCACTTTGACAACTTTATGAATGAAAATTTCCGTGCGTGGAAAATTGCCAGTGGGAATATTGCCACTGGGAAAATTGCCACTGGGAAAATTGCCACTGTGGCGAAACTGCCACTGGGAAAATTGCCACTGAGGCAAAACTGCCACTGGGAAAATTGCCACCCGGAAAATTGTCACTGCGGAAAATTGCCACTATAAAATATATTAAACAATATATTAACAAACTCAAAAATATTTTACTCTATAAAAAAATACCGAACTGAGTACAAAAGTAGTCGTATTTTATTTAAAGAAAATTTTCTCTGTGCGTTCATCTTCCATTGACAAATAAAAAATAACTATTCACCATGGAACGATCAAAGAGCCTGAGAGGCACATTTCAGTTTGGAAAATTTGAGCATAATTTAATAACTAATTGATTTGAGTTACTGAAATTCTTTGACTTTCATTGTCTAAGTCTTAAGACGTACCTATTTATTGTGAAACTGATGCAACATGTTCTGTTGTTTATGGTGAAATTAATGTATCAAGATTTTATTTATTATTGAAACTATAATACAACAAAATTTTATTCATTATTGAAACTAATGCATTAAGATTTTTTTTATTATTGGGTTTAACCTCTTCAGGGAACAATCAAACACATTAAGCTAAGAAGTAATTGCGTATCAGCACACTCACACCCACCGATGGAAGAATTTACTTAGATCGCATTACTTGTCAAAATGAGATGTTCACATTGTAAATATTTTTATATATTGAATTCTGATCAACATTGCATTCAGTACCCAAGATCTTTGTGATTTTTGAAAATAAAATACACTATAAATTTATATATGTACAGTGGCAATTTTCCAGGTGGCAATCTTCCTACAGTGGCAATTTTTCGGGTAGCAATCTTCCAACAGTGGCAATTTTCCGGGTGGCAATCTTCTCACAGCGGCAGTTTTCCTCATTGCAATTTTCCCTGTGGCAATCTTCCCAGTGGCAATTTTCCCAGTGGCAATTTTCATAGCACAAAAATTTCATATTAACTTCCAGTTAGCTATCTTCCCATTTTTTCTAAATATTGAAAAAAAATCGATTTTTCATTTTCCTATATTCTTATATACATGTTTCGTAACTGGCTGCAAAATGGTCTCCATATTGACAAATATCTTGAAATAAGCTAACTCAATTATCTCAGCATTACAACAGATTGCTCCTCATCGTCAAAGTAGTTAAAAATGAACGGAGCGTCGAACTATTATTAGCCTGCTAGAGTCATTGACGAAATGACACACTGTGACCAGAGAGAAAGAGGGACTAGAAAAAGAAAGAAACAACTGAAAGTTGTACCAGGGTGAGTTCCAAGTTATCGGACAGTTCAACATTTTAATAATAAAAATATATATAAATTTTTGATATTTACTTTTGATTTAATTATTATTCAATAAATATTTCATTATTATATATCTTTTCTATTAATAATCACCAAAGAGTACTATACTATTTTTGTATAATGAGATAAATTGATACAGATAACTGTGTTTCTCGAGGCAACAATGTAATAATATTGCTACAATATTAACAATACTATTTCTCATCATTGTTCTAATATTGTTACCCTATTGGTAGTTGTGTAACAATTTCCAGGCAATGTTGTTACGACATTGCTCCAATTTTGGATCAATGCAGAAAGTTTATCAGAGCAATGTCGTAACAATATAGGGGCAATGTTGCAACGATATAAGGATAATGTTGCAACAATAAAAGGGTAATGCTGTAATAATACTGACAATGATATAACAATATTAGGGTGCAATATTATAACAATATAGGAGAAATGTTATATCAATTGTGTGTAAATGTTGGCAAATAATATTGATAACTGATTTGAGAAACTTTTAAAGAAACTGCTAAGTGAAACATCGTACAACTGAATACAAAACTTATTCAACAACAAAATATGCATAATGAATAAGTTAAGTTATTCTGTGATGATTTATACAAATGTAGGCTTTTATATATGAGAAATACACAACAAAATGTTACTAAGATATAACATTACAATCCTTGGTAAATTAGCACATTTCATGTGACAGCTGTAACTGTCACAAATTCAGTTTAATTTGGACAGAAAAATATTAATTTATATTGGTAAACTTTTCCATGTTTTATGTGAAATATATCCTTCTTTAGAATACAAATTTACACTTTTAAAAGAAATATTAGTTAGAGAGAAATGTGACTTACCGGTGGGTCACATCGCTGGAAACGTGTTAAAAAGTAAATTATTAAATTTGTGAAGCTCTACAATATAATTTACCAAATACAAATTTGTTTTGATAACTTTAAACAATAATTCAATGAATTTACAATAGAAATGTTAGAGTCTTGTACGTTGTAACTCAAGTCTAGCTTCAATATATTAGTTCATACAGCACAGGCAGTTGCATATCAAGTTACTCGAGAGTGAATCAGATATATTGTTATATGAGAAATATGGAATGTATTACTGAGCTTAGTAGCGAACAATTACTGTGCCAAGGAAAAGAGTTAAGCTGATCATACAATCAATCTGTTATGATTCCAACAAATTATTATAATGTAGCAATTCTTACAATATAATATAAGAAAATACTGTTGATTAAGACAACAATAAATCCAAACAATAAGTTTTTGATGGTACATGAAGTAATATTACTAACCATAGATTTGTTCCATTATGAAATGGATTCGATGGATTGTATCCTAACTTATTCTACCAATCGGTT
Organism: Caprella mutica; assembly: GCA_947561585.1. Classification (NCBI taxonomy): domain Eukaryota; kingdom Metazoa; phylum Arthropoda; class Malacostraca; order Amphipoda; family Caprellidae; genus Caprella; species Caprella mutica. The sequence continues at coordinate 87,794 of CANNZV010001570.1, read as the reverse complement.
TTCTATTTGATAGTAGCCTAATTCACTAACATTGTAATTATATATATTTTAGTAGCGGTTTAAAGTCTTCTTCAGAACCAAATGCCATATCGCGGTCTGCAAAGAGTAATTAAAGGACTGTACCCCCGAAAGGGGGACTCACGATACTTTTCAGATGTTGAAACTCAGTCTGAACTGGTTACATTTATGTATATACCGTAAAACTCAAAAGTTTATAAATATACAAATGTATTTATTTTTACATCAAAATGCATAAGCTTATAAATATACATACAAATATGGAGCAATTAGGTTGAACATACAATTTTTTCTTAGAAAACTTACATATTAATGAAGATAAATATACGGCATACAAAATACATTAATCCTATATAACATTATATAATCAATTACAGGTTTGCTGAATCTATCAGCAGGGTTTTATCAGAGATATTATCCTGATTTGCAACATATTTCTTCCATTCTGATAAAAAGAACCAATTTCCATATATTTGCAATTTGTTAGGCTAATGATATAAAGCTACAGGGATATTATTATATGTGACAACATGTGGAAGATTAGTAGTCTTGGAAAAATGTGATACAAATTAGATTCAAGAATATTACCGTGCATGTAACTGCTTAATATATTTGTATTGAATGACATAGATTTTTTCATTTTTTTTTCTTGTAACCGTACTTTTATAGTAAATTTTCCACTGATAAACGGTGTAATGATATCGGCTCTGAAGATTTTGAGCAAATTGTTCAAAAGATCCAAAGTTATGGGATTAAAACATTTCCCCTGAACTTTTCACATATATTTCGTGCAGGAAAACTAAGCAAAGATTACGGTCTTCCTTTTCAGAAATATTATTTACGCTATCATTAAAACTTCCGATTTGAAAACCTTTAATGGTGAGAGAAAGAGTGGAATTGCAATAAATATTAAATACAGCAATTGAAAAACTAAAACATACAAGAGAGTGAGTAACTAACTTGTTTTTAAATTTATATCATTCAAAATTATTAGGATCAAATCTTAACTTCAAAGAAGACTTGCAGAATAATTTGTAATAAATTATCTCATTAACTTAAGGTTTTACTATTTTCTCAAACCTGAATCAATAAACTGTTAAATACTAAAAGTAGTTCTACTTCACTACTCTTGTAAATCCCACGCGTCGTTGAAATACACTTCAATCACAATAATTATTTTCCCATGAGTCTTCATTTTTTTCCTAGTAAATTATGTGAAAACTGAAATAATACGAAGAGAGAATGGACAGTACAATAACAATGAATGAGAGTTTATTACTCTTACATTGAGTTCTGGAATATAATAATTATACACTCGATAATTAACGTGATTGTTCAATTATAATGTTAATAATTTTGCTTTTATTTTACTGAAAAGAATCTTTAATATTTTTAATTGATTTTTTTTGGCTTATATTTATTTGCATATACAGTAGCGGACAAAATATAAGGATTGTCAAAAACAAGTTATCTAAATCTTTAATTTCATAAATAGTACAAAACACACATTATTGAAATTTTGCACGTATATTCATATAGAACTCATATGTATTCGTATAAAATTTCAAAGTATTTGGACGAATATTCCAGGAACAGTTCAATATTTTACTTCAAACACTAAATTTTACTCTGGTCAAAAGTTAAGGGTAGCCATGATAAACTTAACTTAACTTAATAATTTGTATATAATTCTTTACTATATCACTTCAATACATCTTTTACCACATAATTCTACAAATTTGGCACAATATGAAGGAGTTATTCATCATCTATTCATCCTCAAGAAATGTCCACAAGTTTCCCCTCTGATACAGTCTCTAATTGTCGTTGCAAGAGATTTCTATTGCCACTTGAAGGTCCAAAACGATTGTGCAACATATTGTAGCAAACATAAGCAGTATGGAGTTGTTGATTCCAAACCAAAGAATGGTAGACTTCCCAAAGCATTGCTGAGAGAAGATCATGCAAGTCTTAGAAGTAGCTTGCAAGGTAGTTTCAACACTGCTGGTCAAATTTTTCGTGAGATAGATGTCATGTCTGGTGGTACGGTGTCCCAGTCTACTTTTTCGCTTCGACTTCAACAAGTTGGTTTGCAATAGTTTGTCACTGCATCGAAACTTTCAATCTCAAAAAAGAAACGGGAAGCGATACTTGTTTTTTGTCATGAGTATATCGTTTGGTCGATTGATTAGTGGTCGAAAGTACATTTTAGTGATGATGGATGAAAAATAGAAGTCTTTGGTTCTTATAGGAAAGTACAAATTAAACGTAAAGTAGGGGAAATGTTAACTCTGAACTGCGTTAAGAAAATGGTTAATTTTGGAGGAGGTAGTGTGATGTTCTTGGTTGTAATTTTTTCTGCTGGACCTGGTCCCATTGTTCGTCTACGAGGAGGAGTTACTGCAGAAGTATAAAGCAGCTCTTTCGTCATCATACTCTCCCCTATCAACAAGCAGCTGACCCTCAACCAGAGAGTTTCAAGCAGGACACGACTCTATTAGAAGATGAAGAAATTGCTCTAATGAGCTGGTTTTCACAGAGTCTTGATCTCAATCGAATTGAGATTGTTTGGATAATAATTGGAGACTGTACTCAGCGAAGAAACACAAGAAATGTTGAAGAATTGTGGACATCTCTTGAGGATGAATAGAAGATGGATAACTCCTTCATATTGTGCCAAATTTGTAGAATTATGTGGTAGAAGATGAATTTAATTGATATAGTAAAGAATTATTCACAAATTATTAAGTTAATTGCCAATATCCGCGAATATTTCAAAGTTTATGATGGCTACCTTTAACTTTTGACCAGAGCAAAATTTAGTGTTTGAAGTAAAATATGGAACTATTCCTAGAATATTAGTCCAAATGATTTGAATTTTTATACGAATACATATGAGTTCTATATGAATATACGTGCATATTTTCAATAATGTGTGTTTTGAACTTTTTATGGAGTTAAAGATTTAGATAACTTGTTTTTGCCTGCCGTTATATTTTGTCCGCTACTGTATATTGGGAAAATTAACTCAGTACATTTTTTACTTGAATATTGGGTGATGAATTTTTCTCTATATTTATAATTATCGCTGAAATAATAGGATAGCTGTTGAATTAGATTAACTGATATGTTTAAATTAAAATAAGAATACACAATAGTATTATGGGATTTAATCATTTTAAAGCTTACCCAATATACTAAACAAATTTCACTTTCTTTTAATCATGTGAATAATTTGACCAATCGAATAAAACGAACAAGATGATGAATATATAACATATTATTCATAATTAAGTAATAAATATTATCACTGATATTAGTACCATGATGGACAATAAGGTTTTATAAATAATTAAATTCTAGTCTACGGAAAATGATAACATTATTTCATTTAGTTTGTACCAAACTTACTATAGTATACAATATATATTAAATATAAAATTAAATAATATTGACCAATTTTATTATTTTAGAGTGGATACTATAGTTATATAGATATAGGGGTCTAATATATATATTGAAAATTTATATATTAAGTATGAATAGATTTATTAGTTAAATACACATGTTATTTTTCATCAATAGAGTTTATGTACATATTAACGAATAAAAATAACATAATTTCCACTCTATTACAATAAATAGCAACTTTAGTTGCATTGGGAGCTAATCAAAGATCTTTTCATCTGTTATTATTGAATACCACAGTAATTATATCAACCAATGTATTCTGTTACCATTCCTACCGTAAACATATTTTTTTCTAATTACTTCAAATTAATTTTATGTGCCATATGTTTCAATTCATCTATTATTATTCATTATTGTTTAAATTTTGTCACAAAATAATAACAATACATATATAGACTTGTGTTCAATCAACTGATGCTCTACCTATACTGATCTCTCTCAGTATTTATACAATCTATAAATTGAACATATTCTACAAAATGTGATGGTAGAAAGATTAATATCTTTCAATATATTATATATATAATCGAAAAATGAATTCCTTTTCAATTGATGTGCATTTCCAATGACTTCAGTTCAAAGAGTACGATATCTATACTATGTACATACGACTGCAATATCTTCATCAATCAGCAATTATTCAATACTAATTGAAGCAGACAGATCAAACAGTCTCAATTAATGAACCTCTTCAATAGGCGTAAATTGACGGGCAATAATAACACAGTGAAGTAAGTTCATCTCATAGAAATAAGAAAGAAATTATCTGAATTTGTATATTAAATTATATTCCTCAGTTCTTGTAAAACTTTCATTATACAGTATAATGAATTTATTGATTCACTGTGAATTTTTTTTAGTATGTTCCTTGTATGTCCATTTACATGTTTGATTATAGATAAAGAATCTCACTGAAAATTAATGATTCCACCCATAAATATTGAGATGTCTCATTTTCACCGAAAGTTAGTAATGTAATAATCTATTATTTCTTATCTAAGGGTTCTCCCCAAGTTAAAGTAGGAGCAGATTAGAGGCAGCGTATAAGTCGATCTGAGTAGTCCCCACGGCAGTCAGGGTGCAGCGAGAGCGCAGCGTGTAGCTGCGCAGCAAATCATATCTAAAACAAATTTTTCAGTGTATTGAATAAATAAATTATATAAAAGCATACTTAAACAAATATATGCTATGATATTTGATATGGTTTAATTACAGTATTGATGGAAACAATATTGAAATACTTTGTGGGGACACAAACTTAGAACTTGTCGCATTGGTGATCAGAATTACCATCAATAAATGTTTACTCTCCACTCAATAAATTATAACTTGTTCTAATATACACTATCCTTCATATGTTTAATTCGGGAAATTAAAAAAATCTCTCAGATCTGATATCCAGAAATATCTTCACGTTATTCAACATAAGGTCATTCATACAAAATTTTTCTTTGTGAGAGAACTATATTCGAGAGTGTATATCATTTTTTGTCAGACTCTCCCTTTCTACAGAGTTTGGATATAAATTCTCCACTAACTGCATTCCCGAAACACTGAAAATGCAATTGTTCAACTTCTTCTGAGTCTCTTATATTTGTTTCTGTTTTTACTTACACATCATTCTATTTTAAAACATGTATGATGAAATTTAAATTTTCTCACAACATTTACCATCAATTATAATCCAACCATTTCTGAATTTTGACATGAACCAGAATTATTTAATTTTCAGTATTAATATAATTTACGTCGTTGTCATTGAAATAATTCAATAAAATATTTTTAATATTCAAATTGTTATAATATCGTTTTTTTTTCAAGAGAAGAGAGATAAAAAGATCAATATGGCGAAATTCTCAACTAGAGGCATTGAATAACTTCAATTATATTATAAAGGCAGAGATTTCGTTATTACTCACTGCTCTCTCTCTTTTCGAATCCATTCAAGTGGCATCAAACAAATCAAGATGGACTGATGGGTTAACATCATTCAACTGATTGACTCTCATGTCAGTCATTAGTATATGTTTGATGTTTATAAAAATAGTATATTTCAGTTAATGCATCAGAATACGATATGAATAATTATGCGTACTAAGTTTACCTATTCTACATCATTCAGATTAATCATAATTTAATTATAATATTACTCTTAGGTAAAATGGTCACACTGTAGAAATATTTTCAGAAATAATATTAAATTAAATTGATAATTTTACTCTCTCCAGTGTAATGCTCCAAACTAGCTGTCGAAAAATCTTGTGAATTAATATTATTTAAGAAATATATTTACAAATGACAATAAAATTATGATACTTAGTTAATTATAAAATGAATTAAAAAACAATTTTCTGTAATAATTTGAACTTGATACTGTCTATTCATCTCTTAAAATACTAATCAATGACCTAAAAGACAGATTTTGTTGAGAAATATTTCATGTCGAATGGGAGGAACAGTTTTGAGTGAGAGTCTTTAGATAATTCCTCTTATGGAGGATAATTTATTCATACAATATCTCTTAAGGTATTTTTATCGACTTTCAGAGCGCTATATTCCTTAAGACTTTCCTAAGAATGAATAGCAATCCAAAATAATATAAATATACGACTCAAAAAGGAAGTTATTGTTAGATGTGGAAAGATTATAAGGAGTTTTTACACACTTTTCTTAGGTCGCATAAATTCACATGTAATTCAGCTTCAGGACCAAACTATTTCATTACTCATAATCTTTTCAATACCGTTTAATAGCCCAATGATTAGCAAATGAATAATCAAATGTTGAACAATGATATATTGATTATTAACTTATTATTACCAAATTAATTCCTATTATTGACCAATCATTAATCATGGTTTAATACCAATGATTAACCAATGTTCCCAACCACTTTGATTTATTATGATGCGTTTAGTCACTTAATGGTGAATACTGTAACTAATCCTTCCATTTGATGTTCTGCCATGAAATACGGTGACCGGAAAGAAGCCCACAGGAAAAAAATCCCACAAGGAAAATGCCCACAGGAAAAAGCACACAAGAAAAACACTAACAGGAAAAATGCCCATAGGAAAAATGCCCACAAAGAAAAATTTCCACAGGGAAAAAAGCCCACCAGGAAAAAAGCCCACAGGTATAGAAGCCCACAGGGAAAATACCCCCAACTACACAATTTTTATAATACAGTTAAACATAAAGGTGTTTTAAATAAGAGCATAAGCTTACAAAAACACGAATATTGAATTAGTTTTCTATGTCTTGCACCTTTTGTCTCATTTTGAAATTGTTCATCGCTTAGATTAATTGTATACTTGTTGATTAAACTTTATAGTATATAAATTTGAAAATTATCCGTGATTTTCATTTTACCATTTCAATTATATTTTGCCCTTAGGGGCTCTATCCTGAAGCTGTTTGAGGTGAATGGAAAAGAAGGGGGGTACCGAACTGTTGTAATTTGGATTATGTATTATCTTTCTTATACTTATCATATTTATAATATTTTAACTTGCAGTTTTGGATGACAGCCATAGGTTTATGCTCTTCAACTACGAGGTCTTAGATCTTTGTGTTAGGTAGGCTCGTAAGCTTCATTTACTATCACCTCTTCATGTTCCTCTTCCATCCGTCAGTACAACCACTAGTGCTTGTGCCCCTTTTCGTCACATTCCTTGTTAAATGACTGCATTAGCTTTTTCACCGACGGTGGTAAGTGACTTTGTTCATGGAGCTACTTTCTTTTATGATTGCTTCTTCCAGTCTTATTTTTTTCAATTCATTTTTGACGTCGGCGATACAGTCGAAAGCAGACGATAAAACCCTATACCAAAATAAATTAAATACATCTGTATTTTAGATTATTTGGCGTTAATCTATGCCCTTATTTAAACCACCTTTATGTTTTACTGTATTATAAAAATAAGATAGTTGTTGGCTTTTTAACCGTGGGCTTTTATATTTGTGTGCTTATTTCCTTGTGAGCATTTTTCTCTGTGGGCATCTCTCATGTAGGTTTCTTTCCAAGAATCATGAAATACATACGTATATTAGCACACCGAGTTGATGAAGCCCTAAACACCAGAAATAGATGCAAGAGATCTGAAGGGGAGATGATTACATAAGTCGTGATATCTATCAGTTTGAAATATTACGAAGATAAAATAACTTTGCATGATTTCATATATTGAGAACAAGAATTAGTTCTTCATGCATAGAATATTATAACATATTGCATAAATCTGTCTTATAATCTTTTTCTAAGGAAAATTAGCAGAATATAATTGCATATTCTTATAAATTTGACACAGTTATTGTTTGACCTCGTCTGTTGTAGATTTTGCCTAAGAAGCTGACGATGGTGCCTGGAATTAGGTTCTTTTAATCAATTATGTACGAATTTATTTATTATTAATAGATACATTAGGTAGCCTACCTTCTATCCTTTTTCTGACTCTCTATCTTACATTGTATAATATAATAGACTCTGTAAGTTTATAATGGAATATTCGGGAGACTTATCTTAGTTTTTGTATACACATTTGATTCTCTAAGTTTATAAAGGAAGATTCACAAATGTGATCAGCCAAACTTCACCTCGGAGTTGGTGACTAAAAATGCTGCAGTCATTCATCACGTAAATCCAGTCTGGTGAATCGTGTTAGAGTTTCATGTTTTATACCCAAAGTTCCATGACTGACATTTAATAACTCTCGCCAACATTTTTAAGATTCCTATGAAACTTATTATTCAATTAAATTGAAACAATAGATACAATAATTTATTAATTTGCTGAATGTGTAATTTAATTTATTTATATAAGTACACCAATTATGACTTCAAAGATGTTAATTAAGATAAAGCCAATGAGTTGCAATCAAATTATTTCCTATTAGCATTTCTAAGATTTTTTTTCTATTCATTCCAAAATAGTTCATTTCAGTATTTTTCATCAGTAATAAATCATTCAAATAAGAAATATAATTACATTATTGTGATTAAATAAAGAGATATGCTAAATAAAATCCTTTATATTCATATAAATTGCATAACATTACAACAAGATCGAATATAACCACAAACTGATGTCCAAGAAACATTAACAATAACAAATACGCTGAATATGTTATCACGGGCCCATAGAAAATTATGATGATAAGAGGCATCTGAGTCCTCGAAGTCCCTACATAACATTGATTTATACTCACATGTATACTGAACATGATTTATGAATGCGTATCATTGAAGAAGTTCTACATACAAACATTACACATGATGTATATATCATGTAAAATGTATTTTGATAGTCTAAAGGGTGATTTATATAGTAAATTATCTTAAAGAACTTGTCAAAATTAGTTTGATCAAATAAATAATTAACTCATGGTATTAATTCGAATGTAAGTCTAATTTTAAATAATGAATTTTGCTAGTTTTATTATGAGATATTTCGCAAAACGACCGGTTAAACACACGGACATTTTTAAATGTAGTAGAGCACAAGTATGCTCTTACATTAGTTAAGTACTTTCTGAATTTTAATCTTTGGAAATAATATTTTTATTGTTAATTTCGCAGATTGCTGATGTTTATAATTTAATTGTCATTTATTAATTTATTTAAAATTTTCTTATTTACATAACTCAAACAGTCTTTTACCAAATTGCATTGAATTTGTTTTGTTTGAAAGATTGGTAAAAGTCCAGGAACCATCTGGTACTTTATTTGCGATCCGGTCAAATTCATTTATGACTCTAAAACTTAAATCGTTTTAAACTAAATTTAAACTAATTGCCTTCAAGTTTGTGGGACGGTTCATCATATGTACCTCAATAAGAATCAACCAAATTGCCTTGAATTTGATTGAATGATGATCATTATCCTGGAACGAGTTTATTAGATTTTGGAAGCGAACAGGTTAAAGGTCAAGGTCAAAGTGTTTTGTAAGCTGAAGCGAGAATATGCAGTCTACAGATACCCGTCATGTAGTTCAATATACTTTTTTACCTACTGTATATATTACAAGAATGTCACAGACCTCGTTTTTCCACGCTCAAAATAATTTCGAGCGTAAAGTGCCAATATTTCATATATTGAGTAGATATTATAGCTCGTGCATGAGCTATTATTATATTTCTGGATATTAATAGTATAAGTGAACGATAATAAATATAGAAAAAAATAACACATTAATAATTCATATCTCATGGTCTCTTTTAGTATAATTGCTCTGCCCGATTATTACGTATATACTTTATATATGTATTTGCATTGGAGCCTCATAGCGCAGATAATAATTTGAAAATATGGGAAAGATACTATTATTGTATATTAATATAGTGTGCTATTGTATAATGATATCATGTACCAAATGATTATAGTATGTCAATATAATATATCGAAAGATTATAGTATGTATACAAATGGAACGAAATGTGTACAGGTACAGGTTGTGTGTTACATGACAATTTAACAACTTTATAAAGGTTTCCTGAAGCCATTTTTCATTAATTCAAATTTAATTGCTTAGTGTGACATGTAAAGTTCTTGTGTTATTAGGTGATTGCCCTGCAATAGTTAGCATATAAATAGCAAGTGCTCAATGCCTTCAGGAGTTGAGTAAAAGTATAGTAGCAGAATGTAGTGAAACACTCACGGAGTGTTTTAGTGTGGAGTGTAGTGGCAACACTCACTTAGAGTGTGATGGCCACACTCACATAGTTGGTTATTAGCTTGTGTAATGTGTAATATACACTCTCCCATTGGACCCTTACCATGTCTAATGACAAGGTTCCTAACTTCCTACTCAATCCATTCTCTATTTACTCTAATGATGTTCATCACTGTAACGTGAGATAATGGAATAAACTACATACTCCCCATAACCTTTTAATGAATTATTTTTACTTAATAGAAATACGTAAATTCAGTAGATGCGACAGATATATTTTTCTGTTTTATTTTATCTCAATGAATTTATCCTCAGAGATATATTGATGATTGTTGATATAGTTTTTCATATTCAAAAGTTTTACTCATATATAATCTACGTACACCAGCTGAAATTCATCTATTATTTTTATTATTATGATACAGCTCAAATATTGTACAGTAATGTAAGTCAGTGTAATAGTTCTAAAATGAAGAAATATTTAATTCAAAAGCTTCGAATTCACAATGCACTTCTCATAACTTATGTCAATAATGGAGGAAACAAATTATGATCAAATATTTTGAAAGCAAACACATAAAACGTATTTGCCGAAACACACAAATACGCATTACCACTTAATTGCAACAAAGTACAACTGTACATTAACTATGTGCTTATGTGCACACAAGTTATTCACAAGTTAATTATACTGAAAACAATTGTTTCATATCAGATTACAGATAAAATGTATATTTTCAGATGAAATTTTGTTCGAATTGTATTTTCTTCAATCGAATTGATTTTTCACAGTCAGATTCATTAAAACATTTTCTAACACGGTAAATGGAGAGCAACACATCTGGTTCAACAACTTTAACAATTAGAGCTGACTAAAGATAACTTCCTCATTGGTTATTTTGAGAGACAGTTATGGTGGAGCCACTAGAGATTGATACACTCTTGTTCTTCCATGGCCCCACCATAACTTTCTATCTGCGAAGGTAATATTAGAAGTCAGGGAAGTGATTCTCCTGATATATCTTCGGAATGTTGGCAACTCGGTGTCAATTAAAGGACATCTGTCACACTGTTGGGGAGTGAACTCACTGAATTACTCGGAGGAGAAATAGAGGGAAGTTTTATCCAACATTTGCGGGCAAAGAATCTATCCTAACATAAATCCTTCATTCAGCTTGATAAAAGGGACTATATATGTAGAAGGATACTGCACTAGAACCACTCGAAGAAACCATTCAAAATCTCATACGAGTTTCTTACTATACAATTACCATTAAATATTTTGTTTAAACATTTATAATTTTATTTTCCAAACACTGCTGTGCGAACGGATAGTTTATGCAAGATGCAATTATGGTATTTTAAGGGATTTCTATGATATCAATTCCATTTTTGTATATTAACTGTGTATTGTGCATTAAATTTGATCGGGTAAAGAATCATTTCTTGTATAACCCGATCTTCACAGAGTACTTAGAGCTCTGATTGAATGAACTGAAATACGAGTAATCTTCTTAAGAGTCAAAATACTCACAATCGGCAGAATGTACGAAAACCAATGCTTGCATTTACTTATTGCTACAATCATAAGAAGAAGACGTACATTATTCAAATTAGTTGCAATGTTTCAATAAAAATAATTATCTTACCAAATGCAAATAAACACCGTATGAATACATATACCAATATGTCTCGTTAGAATAAAGTATCAAAAAAAAAAATTATTTTGATTGTGGCGAGAAATGCTTTCGTATCTGTTTACTATATTTTATTCACAAGGTTTTCGTTAAATAGTATTAATTAAAAATATAATTATGTTTTCAAAACACTTATGTTTAGAAACACTTTTATGTTAATAAAGCAACAAAAAGTAGTGAAATATCTATATATTTCCAAAATTTTGTACGCATTTTAATTCGAGTTTCCTTTTTAATGGTCCATACTGTACAATTCGTTCATTAACAAGTATTATTGTTTCAAAATCTTTAAATTTGCCCAATGTTAAGTTACAGAGAGCGATATTTTTTTTTTTTTCATTGAAACCAACCAGTATTTATTTTGTAATGAAATATAAATAAAATCTATAACAGCATGTACTCTGATTCTAAATATATATCTCTGAATATTTGAATACAGTTCTCTTTTATTTCTTCCATGAAATAAGCTTCATAAATGAACTAATTTTCATCTTTACTGAACTAAAATCTTGTATTATTTAAAATCAATAGTTATTGCGAATATATCTGCAAGATTCCTCTCCATCGCTTAATAGAAGGTTATTCTTTCTTTATTGAATTCTAAACCTCTTCTTACTTCTAGAAAATGTTTTCAAGCTGCTGCCAATATTGGGGAGTGAAATTTGCCCAAGAATTCACGAGATATTTAATATGACGTCAAGCTCACATTATCATGTAAGGTATACGTAATTTGTTGTTACCTAGAAATATAGAAGCTTGGCAGACTCGATATAATATCATGCAGATGTTTGTTGATTGGTATTCAAATACCATCTTATACATTTATGTGGTAATTATTATTATTATTTTTTTATTCAAACAAATAGCACCCTTTACAGTTGACACAGGGCGGGACCTCCCTGATCATTCCTTTACTATTAGCTTATATACAGTAAAATTTGAATGCTATAAGGCCAGGAAAAGCACTAAGCTTCAAGAGTAAGATTTAGATGAAAGAAGTAATACAATTTTACTTCTCGATTACAAATATGAATTAGAGCACATATAAAATTCAGAGATGTGAGTTCAGTATTTAAAATTGAATATTTCTTAAAGTACATAAATTCAATTGATAATATAAAAATCACTTAAATAAAACTTGCATATTTTGAATGGGACATTGGATAATTATTTAATATTTTGATTAATTATCAAACAAACATATCATGCATTGACCCTTTATTATGGATCTCAAGATTTCAATCATTTTCACAAGATTTCTGAATTCGTTAAAAAAAAATCCAATTTTAAAATTTATATACAGTGTGACTGAATAGTTTATGCAATATGCATATTACAAAATGTGCTTGAATATTGCCATGTGAATAAAAAATATAAAAATTCATAATATTCAAATAAATCATGTAGTAGAAAGTACATTATAATGTAAAGATACATTGTTATTTGAAACACTAATAACATTAAGACTGAAAATTGATTTAGTCAAATTTTTAGTGAACGAATACTTCATGCAGAACAAATAAAATTGCACATAATACCAAAACTGAATATTTGTTGATGACCATTTGTGTTGATTGTTACAATATATGCTTAATTAATTTAACAATAAAACCTAGCTCAAATATTGTTAAGATAAACTCTGAAAATAAACGGTTACTTGTCCAGTTTTTGTAATCCAGAGTTTAAAGTGGTCAATCCATTTTTCGATAAACTTTCTCATTTGTTGACCGATTATTCTGAAATTGTAAGGTTAATGTAACTTCACAAACAAAATACATTTTATTCATGTGATTTTCTCGCTTTTGGCTTGGTTTTCGAAAAAAAATAGTTTTCCAATTTTCTATAAAAAAAATTGTATACATTTCAAATGACGAGAAGTGTATGAAAAAAATAAGACCGTTTTAGAATCTTTGGAACAATTTCAAATAAATCTATAGAGGGCTTTTTTAATTTTCCTTCCCGTTTTTTTATAAGCATTTTTGATGACTAACTGAAATGTTCAAAAAAACCCTAAATTTTCGGTTTTGAACTGTGATAAAAGATAACCAGAGTGAAAATTGAAAAACCCTCCATAGATTGGTTAGAAAGGTTTCCAAAACTGTCTTTGGTTTTCTTGTAGCATGAAAATTCATTGACTTCTCCTCTTTTTTAGGTGGTTATACACATTTTACAGGAGAGCCCAAAATATATATATATTTGACCAAAAATGAAATTTTGTGAATAATACCAAAAATCGTAAATTCTCCCTTCCCCATTTGGGCCCTGCAATGGGTGGGCTGTGGTACCTCTAACCATCAAGAAAAATTAGACATAAGTACACATGCTATAGCATTCCTTTTGTAATTAAAAAAATGACCACTAAACACTCTTTTTCAGTAAAAAAAATATTGTTTCCACTATAATCGATGGGTTGACCCCCTTAAGACATTAATAGGGCGTTTATCACCAGAATTAATCAAGTTACGTATACTTCAGATGGAGTAACACTGCTGTATGCCCTTTCTATTTCATTCAACAAAGCGTCATTGGAATTGCACTGCTGCCCATTTCACTAAACTCTTCTTTTAATCATTACCCAAAGATTTTCAATATAGTTTAAATCAGTACTATTCGGCCGCCAATCCATGATTTTCCGTCCATGAAGTCCAGGAGACTGAAGAAATTCTTTAGTGTACTTGGAAGCATGTGCAAGAGCGATATCATGCATAAATACAATATAGTTCTTTTCAAAAGTGGTTGATCTTCAAGCCATGGGAAGAGATTGTCTTGAAGAAACTTACAATAATTGACTGAATTAATTTTGACGCTCTTTTTCACCTTAAATGGATAAATTATTATTTCATTTTTGAGGATTGCAGACCAAAACATAACACCTCCCCACCCTACTGCCGTCGAAACCGACTCTGAGGTTTTTGGCCAGACAAGAGCCATCCTTATCTCTAATTATCTCTGAACACATCAGTCCAAATGACTTTAGTTAAGTCTTGCTTGAGATAAATTTGGGACCGTTCAACAGAACTGGAGTTGATTTTCATTTTTTTGACCTCTCTGATCTCCATTGAGTAATGATTCCAAGTCGATTTAGGAACATTCGAGGCCACAAGCCTTCTCAACAATGGCTTCACTGGTTGCACGAGGCATCTATATTGAAGTATTATTAAATTATCTTATGTTTTTTGGTCTCAAAGCCTTAGGTTTTGTCCGGTTACGCTAGAGTAACTTCACCACTAGATACAAAATTATTGATGGTACGGTGATCCATATTCGTCAATTTCGATATTTCTAGACTGGTATTTCCTTTTGAAGTTAATCTTATATTTTGTTTTTCCTACTTTTTATAAGACTCTCTTTTCCCACTATCTTTGCATAAACTATTTGTGCATTTAATTAAAACACTTAAAGATTAAAGAAACTGATATTCATGCAGCATTTTCTATAAATTTCAAAATTTAATGCACAATACACATTTGATATCATAGAAATCCCTTAAAATACCATAATTGCATCTTGCATAAACAATCCGTTCGCACAGCAGTGTTTGGACAATAAAATTATAAATGTTTTAACAAAATATTTAATGGTAATTGTATAGTAAGAAACTCGTATAAGATTTTGAATGGTTTCTTCGAGTGGTTCTAGTGCAGTATCCTTCTACATATATAGTCCCTTTTCTAAAGCTGAATGAAGGATATACTATGTTACGATAGATTCTTTGCCCGCAAATGTTGGATAAAACTTCCCTCTATTTCTCCTCCGAGTAATTCAGTGAGTTCACCCCCAACAGTGTGACAGATGTCCTTTAATTGACACCGAGTTGCCAACATTCCGAAGATATATCAAGAGAATCATTTCCCTGACTTCTAATATTACCTACGCAGATAGAAAGTTATGGTGGGGCCATGGAAGAACAAGAGTGTATCAATCTCTAGTGGCTCCACCATAACTGTCTCTCAAAATAACCAATGAGGAAGTTATCTTTAGTCAGCTCTAATTGTTAAAGTTGTTGAACCAGATGTGTTGCTCTCCATTTACCGTGTTAGAAAATGTTTTAATGAATCTGACTGTGTAAAATCAATTCGATTGAAGAAAATACAATTCGAACAAAATTTCATCTGAAAATATACATTTTATCTGTAATCTGATATGAAACAATTGTTTTCAGTATAATTAACTTGTGAATAACTTGTGTGCACATAAGCAAATAGTTGATGTGCAGTTGTACGCTGTTGCAATTAAGTGGTAATGCGTATTTGTGTGTTTCGGCAAATACGTTTTATGTGTTTGCTTTCAAAATATTTGATCATAATTTGTTTCCTCCAATATTGACATAAGTTACGAGAAGTGCATTGTGAATTCGAAGCTTTTGAAACATATTTCTTCATTTTAGAACTATTACACTGACTTACATTACTGTTCAATATTTGAACTGTATCATAATAATAAAAATAATAGATGAATTTCAGCTGGTGTACGTAGATTATATATGAGTAAAACTTTTGAATTTGAAAAACTATATCATCAATCATCAATATATCTCTGAGGATAAATTCATTGAGATAAAATAAAACATAAAAAATATATCTGTCGCATCTACTGAATTTACGTTTTTGTATTAGGTAAAAATAATTCATTAAAAGGTTATGGGGAGTATATAGTTTATTCCATTATCTAACGTAACAGTGATGGACATCATTAGAGTAAATAGAGAATGGATAAAGTAGGAAGATAGGAACCTTTTCATTAGACATGGTAAGGGTCCAATGGGAGAGTGTATGTTGCACATTACACAAGCTAATAACCAACTATGTGAGTGTGGCCATCACACTCTAAGTCAGTGTTACCACTACACTCCACACTAAAACACTCCGTGAGTGTTTCACTACATTCTGTTCATATACTTTTACTCAACTCCTGAAGGCATTGAGCACTTGCTATTTATATGCTAATTATTACAGGGCAATCATCTAATAACACATGAACTCTACATGTCGCACTAAGCAATTAAATTTGAATTAATGAAAAATGGCTTCAGGAAACCTTTTTAAAGTTCTTAAATTGTCATGTAACACACAACCTGTACCTGTACACATTTCGTTCCATTTGTATACATACTATAATCTTTCGATATATTATATTGACATACTATAATCATTCGGTACATGATATCATTATACAATAGCACACTATATTAATATACAAAAATAGTATCTTTCCCATATTTTCAAATTATTATCTGCGCTATGAGGCTCCATTGCAAATACATATATAAAGCATATAATTATCGGGCAGAGCAATTACACTAAAAGAGACCATGAGATATGAATTATTAATGTGTTATTATATTCTATATTTATTATCGTTCACTTAATCCATTAATATCCAGATAGATAATAATAGCTCATGCACGAGCTATAATATCTACTCAATATATGAAATATTGGCACTTTACGCTCGAAATTATTTTGAGCGTGAAAAAACGAGATCTGTGACATTCTTGTAATATATATATAGGTAAAAAAGCATATTGAACTAGATGACGAGTATTTGGAGACCGCATTCTTTCACTGCAGCTAACAAAACACTTTGACCTTGACTTTTAACCTGTTCGTTTACAAAATCTAATAAACTCGTTCTAGGATTTGATTCTTATTGAGGTACATATGATCTTGACCTTTGACTTTTGACCAGATCGCGCTCAAAACTTCAAAAAACGGTTCATTGACATTGACAACCGTCCCATAAACTTGAAGGCAATTTAGTTTAAAACGCTTTGGGTTGTAGAGTCATAAATGAATTTGATAAAGTACCAGATGGTTCCCGGATTTTTACCAATCTTTCAAACAAAACAAATTCGATGCAATTTGGTAAAAGACTGTTTGAGTTATGTAAATAAGAAAATTTTAAATAAATTAATAAATGCCAACTAAGATATAACCATCAGCAATCTGCAAAGTTAACAATAAAAATATTATTTTCAAAGATTAAAATTCAGAAATGTACTTAACTAAAGTAAGAGCATAAATGTGTTCTACTACATAAAAAAGTGCACGTGTGTTTAACCGGTCGTTTTGCGAAATATCTCATAATAAACCTAGCAAAATTCATTATTTAAAATTAGACTTACATTTGAATTAATACAATGAGCTAATTATTTTTTTAATCAAACTAATTTTGACAAGTTCTTTACGATAATTTACGATATAAATCATCCTTTAGACTATCAAAATACATTCTACATGATATATACATCATGTGTAATGTATATGTATGTAGAACCTCTTCAATGATATGCATTCATTAGTCATGTTCAGTATACATGAGAGTATAAATCACTGTTATGTTGGGACTTCGAGGACTCAGATGCCTTTTCCCATCATAATTTGCTATGGGCCCGTGATAACATTTTCAGGGTATTTTTTATTGCTAATATTTTTTGGACATTAGTTGGTGGTTATATTCGATCTTGTTGTAATGTTTTGCAATCTATAAGCTTATCTCTTTATTTATAACATTTCATTTTTGAATGATTTATTAATGCTGGAATATACTGAAATGAACTATTTTGGAATGAATATAAAAAATCTTAGAAATGCTCAAAGGAAATAATTTGATTGCAACTCATTGGCTTTATCCTAATTAACATCTTTGAAGTCATAATTGGTGTAATTATTGAATTGAATTAAATTACACATTCAGCAAATTAATGAATCATTGTATCTATTGTTTCAATTTAATTGAATAATAAGTTTCATAGGAATCTTAAAAGTGTTGGCGAGAGATATTAATGTCAGTCATGAAACTTTGGGTATAAAACATGAAACTCTAACACGATTCACCAGACTGGGATTTACGTGATGAATGACTGCAGCATTTTTAGTCTCCAACTCCGAGGTGAAGTTTGGCTGATCACATTTGTGAATCTTCCTTTATAAACTTAGAGAGTCAAATTGTATACAAAAACTAAGATAAGTCTCCCGAATATTCCATTATAAACTTACAGAGTCTATTATATTATACAATGTAAGATAGAGAGTCAGAAAAGGGATAGAAGGCAGGCTACCTAATTTATCTATTAATAATAAATAAATTCGTACATAATTGATTTAGAGATCCTGATTCCAGGCACCATCGTCAGCTTCTAAGGCAAAATCTACAACAGACGAGGTCACACAATAACTGTAATTAAATTAAATAATATGCAATTAAATTCTGCTAATTTTCCTTAGAAAAAGATTATAAGACAGATTTATGCAATATGTTATAATATTCTATGCATGAAGAGCTAATTCTTGTTCGCAATAATTGAAATTATGCAAAGTTTCTCTATTTTTGTAATATTTCAAACTGATAGATTTTATGACTGATGTATTCATCTCCCCTTCAGATCTCTTGCATCTATTTCTGGTGTTTAGGACTTCATCAACTCGGTGAGCTAATATACGTATGTATTTCATGATTCTTGGAAATTAAGAAGCCTACATGAGAGAAGCCCACGGGAAAAATACCCACATGAAAAAAGCCCACAAGTATAAAAGCCAACATTTTTGACGTAAACGGATATAGAATTTAACCAGGAGAGAAAATTGTCTCTCAGTACTGACCAATATTCTAAAAGTTCATTTTGAGACTATCGGGCACAAGAAGAGGTCTAACCAATATGTTACCAATAATTTCAGACCACAATATTATTCTGCTACCTTCTGAAGCCGATTCAAACGCAGACGTCGATTTGCCTCCTTCAGGAGCCACTCTCAGATCCAACCGTTAGGACTGTGGTCTCGTGGGTCCAAATCATAGTTCATAAATCAGTTTTCAAGTATTTTATTGCCCATGAAAGCCTTTTATGACCATTGATTTGATTCGGGCTTTTTTAGACAAGTGGGTAACTCCAGCTTGATCAAATGTTTCCTTGTTGGATCCGTGAAGATTCTTTGATAAAAATCACCTAATTCTTCTTTAAATTTTGCATGTAGTCACCTTGGTCGTCCGCCTTCATGCTTTTTCCTGTCCAATTTATCTTCAACGGCAGTTTCTTGCCGTACGGTGATTTTCTAATCTATTTTGTACTGTACTGTACTGTATAAAAAATTTATATTTTGTACTGTATTTTTATTATCGTTGAGTAGGCTGATAATTTGATAATTTTACACTTTGTGTAAGCAAGCATCTTTTCATTCTCCAATTTCGCAGAACTTGAAGCCACTGCAAACACTTTTGACCTACCCGGAAATGCTGATTTTAATGTTTAAGTAGATTGGTACCCTAGGATATACATTGAAGTAGTCATAAATTGATTATATTGACTGTATCACCTATTTAAGTAAAACAAATTTCAGTTTACTGTGATAAATAGATCAAGATTTCGGAAAATCATTGCTGCAAACTCTTTTGGCTCGCATTGTATATGAAGCACTGTCTAATGAATATATCTGAAGTGTTGATGTAAACAATAATCTCTTCTATTCTTTATAAGGACTGTATAATATAATTGAAGGTTTTTTTTATCTATTCTTGATTATTATTAATTAGCACCATATTATTAATACTATTTATTACAATGCCAAAACGTCCGTATATGTTTCAGAAACCTCTTCAAACTTATCATGTGGAAAAATATTTAAATATTTTTCAGAATCTATTATATTAGTTAAGTGATTGCCTTTGTAATTAACTTAATCTGTCAAATGCAGCTATCAGGAAGTCAAGAAACTACTTAAATTATTGAAAATGAGAAATTAGTGCTCTGTCACGGGGAGATTTTTCAAAGTTATCATTATCTTGATTATGCTCGTATATAGTCATTATTCAGAATTTCAATGTTTCTGTGAGTACTCTATACCCATAAACATCTTGATTGATTATGGTGAAGATTAGTATTAATCTATATTTATTCAATCATAATCATTTTATTTTAAAATTTGATAAATTAGCGAAACTGATTACTATGAGGAATGAAATCAGTAATTGAACTATTCATGGAAGTGTGTGGTGGCAAATCTGACACAGCAATTTATACAGCAATCATTTTCTCTATAACGGCATTAAATAAATGGTATTCTTAATTTCATGTAATGAATTAGTTTCAATGAATAAAATACTTCAAAGACAAAAAGAAATACAAACATATTTAAAAGGAATATAAAAAAATCAGGGAAATCAGGAAAGAAACCTAGGCAAAATAACGAATCATTTCCGTATTGGAATTCTAACAATGAATGAATTTCATCGGCTAATGTAAAACTTTTTACAAATCTAAAGAAATAATTTGCTTCCCAGGGGAATGAGATGTTTCAATAAGAATTTCGTTTTCAGACTTTCTTGTTTAGACGATTGAAGGAAACTAGGGTAAAGCATTTATCAATCATTTATGAGTGCAGAATGTAGAGGAAAGGCCATTTCAATCTTTGTCTTTAGCTCGTCCATTGTTCTGGACTTGATGAACTCCCATAACCAGAAATCACATGGTATAATTCCGGTGAAAATGGAGACCATTGAATGTTGATTGGACGAAAATTTACAGAACAGCTGGGTAGGCCGAGGTTCTTCTAATATGCCATGGCCTCCATGTTTCACCGGACTTAAACCCCTGCGATTTCTTGTTATGGGATTTCATCAAGTCCAAAACAATTGACGAGCTGAAGACATTGATTAAAATGCCCATCACGGAGAAAATGTACCCGCAGGTTATGATTGGGTACAAGCGGCGAATGCAAAAATGCCTGGAAATAGACATTAGGCCAGTGTCATATTTAGGCCAGTGCTTGAATAAATAATTAAGAAAAAAATTATTTTACAACCACCGATGACGAAAAGTTATTTTACAACCAATGACGAAAAGTAGAGGATTATATCTCCATTGGTTTACGTTTTATAGCGTTTTGTTATCGGTCACCCCAAGGCGGAACACCTCTTTCCACAAGACCGAATATTTAATTGTTATTTTATTCTATATCCATGATAACTTCATATATCAAGGAAATGATGATAAATAATATATATCACCTTGCAATTTTCTTAAATGATTGAAGTTATGGATCTGTCCAATGATTCGGAGCTTCCCCATTTTGATTTTTCAATCTAAATATTAATCGATGATCAATGGCTGGAACCATATAAAATCTCATTGATATGTTATAAGATTCATTGTATTGTTCACAACAAAAATTATTGAATTCAAATTCATTATTACTAAGAGTTTTTACACTATGAGTTAATTCACTCTCCTTTGCAGGGCCATTAACTTAGTAATTAAGGTGCTGGTATTTCACTGTTATTGTCATAACTGTAATTTAAGAAAATAATGTTTCAATGTTCTAAATATTACAGAACTCTATTTACTTATCAAATAAATCTTTGAAGTTAGTGAATACAGGAAATCAATCTGCCATCTAAATAAAAACGAATAACTTTATTGTTGTTTGACGAAAAATAACACTATGTACCTCTATCCAATTAGTTAATATACTCATCTAATTGAATACAGATTGAGGTTTAATCATATTTGTTACTATGATGTGTCAATTTATGTGTAACCTCTTGGCAAAATAATCATTTAATACAATCTGAAGTGAAATATAAGATTAGAAATTAGAAGCTATATCATATAAATTCACATCCATTATATTAAGTAGCATATAGGTAACTTTCTCAGTAAATGAAGTTAATCATATTGGGCACGTGAAATTATTTTATATTTAATATATAAAAAATAAATATTTTTTTATCATAAATAATACTGTTCTTTTTCATATATAAAGGAACAATATGCACCTACAATCGATACCAATTAATGAAAAAAAAAAATTATGGAAAACATGTAACTAACCGATAGCAAGAAGCTTACCGTAGCCAGATTCAATAATGGCTACATTACACAAATGTGGTGGTGTAATTTTATGATAATTGCCTCTGCTAATGTCCGTTAGAAATGGCAATGAATCCAATTTGGAAATAATAGAAACTCAATTAGTGAATTCGATAGACAAATCAGTGAAACTATCCATCAAAATTATATCTAATGAAATAATTTCAGACTCTAGAGCTGATAATACATTATTTTGTTACTAATCGAGAAATAATGTGCAATAAAAATTATTTGGTTCTGAACATTAATTCTTTATTTTTCTCATTCCACATGTTTTTATTTAGAATATTAAAATGACTTAATCCTTTCGATCAGACTTTAACCAATCAAAGCTTAAAATGTCTTCTTGACATTTCTTACTTATAATGACATTCATGAGCTTCTGACTCAATGCCATAATTTTATTAACTGTTTTGGTTATTTTATTATCTGAAACATAATTAAATAATATTCATTAAATATTTAAATGCATAAAGATGTATTCATTGAAAGTGTTCACTGCAAACCTACTTTATCCAAAACCATTACAATTGGAGAATGAAGATAGTTGAAATCATTTAAAAAAAAACACTTGGGAAAATTAAGACAGTTCGATCAAAAGGGTTAAGTCTTAAATGTTTGTAACCTAATTAGATAATATCAATTTGTATCTAATGCAGTGCATGTTTATCATTATTTCTATCGTATCATAAAGTGGTCGTTTCATGTCACACATCCATAATAACATAGAAAAATATTGCTCATTAATATGCGATATATGGTGATTTTCTCGTCAGAAGCAGGGACAATTTTAGCAACAAGAAGTTAATTAATATACTATACCTTAATAATTTATATTAAGATGAAATTATAAGCATAATTTAATTTGAAGGTAAATATATCAATTTACAAAAAAATATTAATGTTTAAGTAGATACCAGTTTCAAATAAAATACGCAATGGTTGTATCAAACTTTCGATGTATTTGAGCACAATGTGAATTATGATAATCATTGAAATATGATTTAAGATTGTTGATTTACGTTTTTTATTATATATTATTCATTTATTGATTTTAAAGCATATTGTCAATTATAGACAGTTGGAGTAGCCAATTTTCGATTTCAAAGGAGAAGAGATTTTTTTTAAATTCCACAGAAATAAATAATTAATTATCTTTTATTAAAATTGCAATAATATATTAAAAGATTTAATTTTCAATGGAATAAAATTGATTGTCACAATGTAACTATATTATGTGCACTCGGTAGAGCGCATATCTTCGCCGCCGCTTTGACCAGTTCTCTCCCAAAATCTGATAAACTATAGTAACTGGATAATGATCATTGATCAATCGTCCCACCAAGTTTCATGTGATATGGTTCAATACTTTTTGAGTTATTGAGTTATGAATGACCATGACCTTGATCTTTGACCAGATCGCTCCCAAAATTCTACCAGATGATTTATGGACATTAACCAAACGTCCCATCAAATGTCAGACAATTTGGTTCAATAATTTTTGAGTTATTGAGTTATGTATAAATGGCCTGGATCTTGATCTCTGCCCTTTAACCCGATCACTCCCAAAATCTAACAAAATGGTTCATGTATATTGACCAATCTTCCCACAAAGTTTCATGCAATATGGTTCAATACTTTTGCAGTTATAAATGACCATGACCTTTATCTTTGACCGGGTCGCTCCCAAAATTCTACCAGATGGTTAATGGACATTGACCAATCGTTTCACTAAATTTCAGGCAATTTGGCTAAACGCTTTTTCAGTTACGCGAATAACAAGATGATAAATAAATAAATGACAGGTAATATAATACCTTACGCAAATTTGCGAAGGTAATAAGCGCAAGAAATGCATTAACTAAACCGATTTCTAACCTCACCGAATATGTAAATCATTTCCACTCCATTATCACTGCAGGTTCTTTTATTAATGTGACTGTTGAAATAATCTTTACACGTAAATAATTTCCCAAATCCACTTTAAACTTCGACACGATAATTAAATTTGGCTTTCATTTTTGCCATACCTACACGCTTCTGTGGTATTCGCCGCTCCGAATTATCCTCCTCTTACAGATTAATTGAGGCGAACTTCTTCATTTTCAGACGTGGTTAGTGGTAAGTGCTGAAGTTTTAGGAACTGGTAGACTAGTCGTATTTGTCGTTAGTTTTCTAGTGATAGAATTGCTGAGAGAAATGGATTACTATTTTTTGTTATTTTAATAATTAAATAACGAGAAAAAAAATTATGCGTAATGGTAATAATATGATAGCATTATATTTGTATTTTATATTTATGGTATTGTAATATATTTATGGAATTGTACGATGGTATTCTTATATTGTTTATTTAATATATTGAAAAATTCTTCAAGATAATTAAGACAATCACTAAAGACTGAAATTTATTTTTTATTTATATCTATAAAATGAAAATCATTATTGCATACATAATTAATTCTAAACCCATTAAATTAAAGGAATATCACTCACTAACTTTCAAATTGAAAAATGTTGTTATTTAAATTAAATTAAATTTAAAACTATTTGTGGGAACATATATCTATTTTATACTATAATAAGAGCCAAGTTCTTCCGACCGTCTGTCCGTACGTCAAACTTTTATTTTAAAAATGATATTGAAAATAAATATCACTAGTATTGTTTAGAAATTAGTTTTTTGTACTGTTGATCTGGTCTGCTAATTGGTCAATCTGTCACAAAATGACTTAAACAGACATTCTATCAACAGCGTCTCATAAAGTTGGTGGAAATTCAAAGCAACAAAGATTAAAGGAAAACTGATAATTTACTTCAGTATCATTCCTGCGGGTCACACTAATATTAATAATTCCAAAGATCATTTGTTTTGACTTTTGAAAGTGAAAAAATAAAGGCTTGTTCACTGACATCCGTGACGTGTCCTATCAGTGTTATTTAGTCTTTTTTTTAACATTGAGAAGATACGCTACTGAGTCTGACGTGTGTGAATGTGTTTGCTTTCAATTTAAAGATACGATTTATTTCTTCACTGACACTGAAACACAGATAGAATACGTATCAGACACGTCACGGAGAGAACACCGAGGTGTGATTACAATCCTTAATATGGTTGAATTTCCCTCAAAAATAGTTTGATTATCTTTATTAAGGCTTCTCCAGTGATCAAACACATCAATGTTCTATCCGTGACGTGTCTAAACCATGTCCTCTCAATTTTTCAGTGTCCATGAAAAACATAAATCGTAACATTAAATTCAACTGACACATTCACACACGTCTGACTCAGTACCGTATTCTTCGTATTCACTCAGTGCTGAAAGCAATTGGTGAGCCAGTGGCAACATTTTAACTCATCTTATGAGGACACTTTGGATGCACCCTATTTTGGAGTCACGTGACTGCTGTGTATAACATTAAGTCTATGACTCTATAATATTAACTCTATGTAATTACAGGAGGTGCTGGATTTTTCCTCTCAGCAGGTGGTAGTATAGCTACAAAAGATATTATTATTCTTGAAATATATTCAACTGCATTTTGAAGATCATTTATTTTATCTTAATGTTCATTTTGAATGATGTTTAACCCTCTCTTTTGTAATCATGATACCACATTGAAATATATTGAAAATAACAAATAAATGTGTTTGAAAACTTTTAGAATTGTACCCAATAAATTTAAAACAATATAAATATAATTAATCATCATTGCAAATTATATACATCTGACGAATGAGCTGTGCCCCACCCCTCTCCTATTGCGTCACTTTGGGCACTGAAGAAATAGTAGGTGCAAAATCCATTTTAAGACCGTCCTGGTCAAGGTTCATAGACTATAACAGGTTAAACGGAAGGGGAAAAAATTATTGAGAAAACAACAATTTCTGTCTTCCTTCTTGAATATCTCTTAAACGGTAGATTAAACTTGCAAGTGAGTCAGAATAGAATTCTTTAGAATTAAATAATCTATCGAATGGTTTAAAAAATATTTCAATGAAATGATTATTATCACTGAAAAACCAACAAAAACTAACTGCTATTCACTACGACAATTAGCAATGGTAGGAACAATTTCTGTCTTTCTTCTTGAATATCTCTTAAGCGATGGATTAAACTCGGGGGTGATTCAGAATAGAATTCTTTAGAATTTAATAATCTATCGACATTTTCATCCACTTTAATTACTGTAGCTAAAAGCCTAAAATAAGAACAAACTTAATATTGCAATAATAAAAGAAGAAATAAACAATGTAAAATGTCAATTATTTGTAACATAGGTTTCATATGTTTTAATCTAAAGAATAGGTTTTCATATAAAGAATTTGTAGACTCAGCTCTTAGTAACATTTCGTACTATTTCTATTCGTTTAACCTGTTATAGTCTATGAACCTTGGTCTAGTATAGTATGAAAACAACTCTTTGGCTGAAAGACAACTGAGAGGACACATCATGGATGTTTTTGAACAAGCATTTTGTCTGCCAGTCTGTGATATGTCGCACTTTGAAGTGGTAGCATGAATACCAATTTTTATTTAAGTGGAATAAATAACTGAAATAAAAATTATTAAAAATCTACATGGAAAAATTTAAAAAGTTTCCTTTCAACCTTTGTCATTAAATTTACATACTCTTATGAGTCTATGATTTATTTCAATATTGGTGTAATGTTTTGAGTATAAAATATATCTATAAAATAGTTGCATGCTTGAAAATGAAGTAAATTTATATAAAGTGTAATTTAAAAAGAAAAGAAAATTTAAATATAATATCAGATTGTATTTTGTTTATCATCCAACTCATCCTTAACAGTATTTTAGATCATATATAGCATTTAGTATTTAGGAATATTTGGGGATTGAGTAAGTAATCCCATTTGATTAGTTCGTTTGCAGTTCGTTAGGACTTTTTCAAAGTTAGAGAGGATACAATGCAGCTTACAGGGTTTTGTCAGTGCAGCACCGAAACTGAGTGCCATATCTCTCTTTGGAAGTGACTTTTCATGTCTGTAGTGTGAAGACAATTAAAAGAGAGAGAGAGAGTGATATAGAATAATTGCAATAAAATATAGAAAAACAGCCTTGAAATTGTACGAGGTAAATGAGTTAATAGATTTTTTTAGTATATATAACCCACAATAGATTACACAACATATATTATATAAAAAACTTCAAAACATATACTATATGAAAATTTAAAAACATATACTAAATACAAAAATTCATAAGATATACCTTGACTGGGGTAATCCATCGCACTTTCCGCAAACGTTGATATAGCTTAAATATTAATCATAATAGAAAATTCAAACTTTTACCATCAAAATATATTACTTTGAAGATATTGTATACCTCTTAGCTCTACCTCTTATATTGGAAGCTCTATTGGGAGCTTCTTATTAGTAAAGAAAACAACAAGCATTAAATTTTTACAAGAGAATTGGGGTGATTTTTTGGTGACTATAAGTCGCGGAGTGGAAATTAATGTTAGGCAGTGTTTTTAGGACTACTAAACAACTCTTTTGTTTACTGAATTTTTCGTAAACTTCCACAGAACTAAATTAGATAAAAAAATATATTTAGAGCGATCACGAGCTTTGCAATGATGTGATCAGATTCACTATTATTCTCATTCCTTCACCGGTAAAATGCGGGTGTTATCAATCACTCTAATCCTTCTATTGCGATGGAAAACGATACAAAAAAAACTTCAAAATATTCATACTCAGTGTTCTTTTTTCTTTTTGACCCCCAGCTAGGAATTTTCGGAATAAAAATTTAGAGGAAAAAATATATTTTCTTGAAGATAAGGCTTGGTACTTACATTTCATGGAATACAAACTTATTTGAAACTCATTCAAAATACTTCTAAAGGCTATCTACAGAAGGTGTTGAAAATGGCCGCCGGAATCCTGTAGTCAAAGTCTTGCGCGCTTCAAGACGCTCTTCGAGTCTTCGTCGCCTTCTCAATTGTTACTCAATTGTTGCTCCAAACAGCTTCACACACTAAATTCTATCATATCATGAATGGATTGTTTTTTTTTCTGAATACAAAATATTTTGCGTTGTAGCCCTGCAATGAAAATCAAGAGGATTGAGTTCTTACTGAGTGCTGGCCAGAAGATCTCAGTGTCGCTTCTGGTAACTCGGCATGGAAATTGTTGTTCAATAACTGCTTAGCCACTCTTGTATAATGAGATGGAGGATCTTCTTGCATCCACCAGAGTCTGCATCATGTTGCAGTGGCTCAAAAAAGTTTTGCCAACTGTTGTCTTTCAGCAAAACCATGTTATAGGAACCATTAACAGAGTAACAAGAGCTGTCGTCATCGATGAATGCTTGGACAATGGAATTTTCCGTCCTCAATCGCAACAAATATCGTTACTTTCTTGTCATTTCTATAGTTTCATTCGACAATATCAAGTAGATTCTCATCTGCAAATTATGACGCATCAATAGCGAAGAGCGTCATGAAGCGCGCAAGACTTCGACTACATGATTCTGACGGTCCTTTTCAACACATTTTGTGTATTACATGAAATGTAAGTACGAAGCCTAATCTTCAAGAATATATATTTGTTTCTTCTAAATTCTTATTTCAAATATTCCTAGTGGGGGGCTCAAAGTCTTGCGAAAAGAAAAAGAACACTGTATATAAAAGAATTCATATCATGTACTATAAACAATTTTCAAAATATATTCTATAGGTATAAAAACTTCAATTATCTGTAGAAACATATAATCTTCCTACTATATGATAAATAAAAACATATTTTCATCATCAGAAAATAAATGATATTACTGAATGACGAAATGATTCGAGTTAAGAATGATTATATAATCGGAATAAGAAGAAATGTTTTATATTCTGAATTTAAATAACATTTATATATGTAACACTTACAAAAATTTACTATTCTGCAATGATTCTAGGAGCAACATTGTTCTAGCATTGTGATATTATTGGATATAAAAACAATACTGGAACAATAATTCCACAAGAAACAGTTCTACCAGGTGTAAATCAATATAATATCAGTATAAGATTTATACCCAAGATGATTATTTTTCTTGTTTTACTTTCTCCAGACACAACAGAACAATTTTATTTGATAATCTTAACAATGAAAAAATCACGCGAATAATATTTAATAATAATTATGTAGTTTTGAGGTGTTATGGTGTGGGTTGGAAAATATTTTTACTGAGGCTATAGATAAATCACACAATTATTCATCATTACTTACTTATATGATACGAAAATATTATTTATTGTAGCAATAGTAAAACTTGCTAAATCTGTTGAGTAATGTGTGTATAATAAACTTTATATATGAGCAAGAATGTCATCCCTAATACACCGTGACCATTTCAATATTTAATTTGGGTTCAGTATTTTTTTAGAAGTACGTACAGTTTGGTGATTTTGTCTCGATATATTCTTGGAACCCTACATCTACAATATACATACAGCTAGGTGTACAATGGGGAAAAGACTTTTGCCCGCCAGACTTTTCCTGCTAGACAATTTTCCGCCTGTACTGTTACCCGCCGAACTAATCCCCAGCCTGACTTTTCCCTGCCAATTATTCACAGTCTAAGCATTTCTCACATCAGTGTTATCGTCTTTTTACAATATGATTACCACCTCGCACAAAATGTTTATTGTATGCTAAATGTTTCTGAATGTATTTGAACAATTGTACAATATCAATAGCCGGATTCTTGAATGTCATAACCACGAATCGAATCATTAATTAAATTATTATATTTAGATCCTAATTGTGGTTCTACATCATTATCTGCCATTTTCATTAATTCAAAAAGGTTATTACTCACACCAGAAATAGTTAAATAAAAAACTGTTACCTGAAGTGATTAAATTCTTTAAAACTCGTCTCATTCATTATGCTACATTATATCCTATGTAAGTACTAAGTATCCAAATTATACAATATCAGTAACGCTTCCATATTAGTTCCTACCAGCGACCCGATCCAATTTACTTCTACGAATATAAAAAGATTGAATACTGAAACATTGTATAAGAAATGTATATTTAAATAATTTAGGTACAGTAGAAGCTCACTACATTTTTATTTGTTTTCCTAATCAATAGTTATATCCTTTTACCAATGATAAAACAGTACCACGATATAGATTAACTTTGCTACCAACTCCTTGAAGCCGTTTTGTTTTAGTTACCCCATCCGTAATTAATTTTCATTTGAGAGAAACTGTTTTGTATATTCCAAAATTGTTACACTTTTTTCAACCAATTGTATATCATTTAAATTAACTTTGTGTTTTCTATTCTTGAGTCAAAAATTTTGGTGGTCAACACATCAATTCAACACGAATTATTAAATGGAAAATGATTCTCTATCATTAGTTTCCACCGACTTGATTTAATTCCATAAATAAGTTAAGAAATATGGGAGTTCTTATTTCCCATAGACATTATCGGGGAAAAATTATCGAATGAAACTGAATAAACAATTGAGTTCATGTGCATAGTATCATATAAATGAAAGCACTGTGATATAAACAGTACAATGTGTATTGCCGTGACCAGACAATAATTGCTACCCGATGACAATTGCCACCCACGGCCAATTGTTACCCGGTCAATTGCGACCCGACCAATTGCCACCCAAATAATTATTATCAGGCATCTTGACTTAAAAGATAGTCATAAAATATGCATAATATTTTTTAAATGATTAAATCATTAATTATTTACATGTTAAGATACAAATTTCTTCATTCATCATTTATTTTTAGTTTATGAAATAAATTATTCTGATTAGTGATATAATAAATTACATATAGTTATTATACGATTTATTTACAACATACACTATATTTCTAATATGAAATTGATCATATCCAGTATAAATAAAATATTCCTTCCTTTATCATCTCTATCATTATTAAGCAAATATTAATAATATAATATATGGCAAGCTACAGTATTTGAAATCATTCGCTCAAATGAAGTACATATTTTAATTATTAATTAGTATTTTACTGTAAAATATGTTTAATTAATGTTATCAATATACAACATTATTGATTCTTGATCAATTGTTGATATTGTTGATAAAATCTTTAACGAAGTAATATCTCACCAAGTAAAGTTATGTACCTTATACATATATTATTAATTAAAAATGGACAAACAATAGGTGTTTACATTACTTCTACTAAATTTTAAAAAATTTCAAGTGAACAGTCCTGATAATAATAAATGGGTTTTAACAATATGCTTTCATAATCATAGATCCTAAAAATATTATAAACACTATCGATTCATTTTAAACCACTGGTATATAGAAATCTATACGATTTAATTTTGTTGCGTCTATGTTATTCTTAATATCTATGACTTAAAGCATATTATCACAACTTTAATAATAATATCATTAGGGTGGCAATTGTCTGGGGGTGGAAATTGTACGGCTGGGTATTGTCATGGGGTGGCAATTATTGTCCTAGCACCGTGTATTGCATTTTCCAATGGTGAATATGAAGACATAAATGAATAATTTTTATTATCATCATTTAACTTCAGAACAGTGATACCTAGAATAAATATTCTTGACATTACATCTCTTTTTCTAAAATTTATTGTTTGTAGTTTAAAGAAATGGAAATCCCCTCAGATTTCCCCTCGATTCAATTACGTTTTTTTGAACTTTAACTTCCTTGATTAAGTAGCAATATTCTAATGCATTTACAAGATATTTAATTAATTTATCTTTAAATGATGTGTCAGTGGGGATTCGTATTTTCATTGTTTAAAAAATACATTCATTTTCATAAAATATAGTCATCTATCTACCATGATGAATTTTTCGAGAAAAATAGAATTCATAATTTACTACGAATTTAAAACACTTTCACGACTCTAAATTCTATCAAAGATTTTAAAAATTATTATATCTTAGAACATAAAACGACCAATATATACCATGTTTGATAATAATTATTTTGAATTTTGCGACTAAGAAATTAGAGTCAATTATCTGCAGCTAAAACTTGTTTGATAATAAAATAAGACATGAAGAGAAAAGTTTTATAAGTGAATACTTACATTTAGTATTGTATAATGTTCAATATAAGAAATTATATAATTAGAAAATCTTGTTCAAAATAAATGTTGCACCAAGTATGTAGGAAATATTTTCTTCAAACCTACTCACAGGAAACTAAAGTCGTTCGTGAAAAGAGTGTCCTGAAAATAGGCATCATTTACAGTGAGAACTGTAATACGTATCATTTCACTGGTGACCGTAGAATTCACCGTGGGAAATTTCGCCGTCGGAATTTTCGCCGCCGGAATTTTCGCCGTTGGAAAATTCACCGTTAGGAAAATTCGCCTTTAGGAAGATTCGAATAATTTTTAAATAATGACATAACTGAATATATTTATTTCTATGTATGTTAATATCTATATGGAAATAATATAAATAATAATATATGACTAAATACATTATATTCCTATTTTTTTTTCATATTACGTTAGAATCGCTGCAACGAAGATTTTTATGGATTCTAAAATAGAAATGAATGGAATTTTGGTTTAGAGAGATCATTTACACTCACAATAGAGATATTTTAAATATAACATTCTTATCAGTGTACTACCTTGGAATATTTGTGCCATGTGCAATAATTCAGTTTTCAAGAGGTAAACCGTACCATGTAATACAGAATAAATAAATAAAATAATAATTAGGTAGGTATGAAACCATTAATTACTCAGAATAGTACAATAATTAGAAAAGCTATATTAAACACACAGGAACAGTTTTAACAGGAAGTTGTAGTGACTGCCAGAGCTTCATTCGCCACTTATGTCACGGTTTTCGCGTTGTCTGCACTTAAGCGATTTCTCACATATACTGATCGAGTTTATATAAGGACCAGCCTTATACTCACTTAGTCACTCTCCAACTGCTCTCGTTCCAGTCAACAACTCTCCAGCCTCTCTCTGCACCAGCTGACTCCGCCCTCCAGCCTGGTACCGCCCACTCACTGTGCTTAGCTACCTGAGTGGTCCTGACGAGGAGCCTTGCCGCAACTGCGCTGACGTTGCCGCTTCAGTGTCAAGAGCTATACCAGAACTAGTCCATCACCTACGATTCTGTTTGAGAGGCTTCGCAAACATGGCCTGAGGATCCATCCCGCCAAATGTCTTTTGGGTGTCAACCAACTTGATTTCCTGGGACACCGCATCTCAACATTAGGCATAAGTGCCCTGCCACAAAAGGTGAAAGACATGATCAAGTTCCCTCTCCCAGATACCGTGAGGAAGATGAGACAATTCCTGGGAGTAGTGAACTACTAAAGAAGATTCATCCCCGCGGCTGCTAGCAAGTTGCAACTCCTCACAGACATGACCAAGGGCTTTTCCGGGCATTCTGGTAGGAACCTCAGTTGTCTGACGGGGCGCACAACACCTTTATGGGTATCAAAGAGGAGATGAGGAATCTCATATCTTTGACCCACCCATTTCCCAATGCCCCGACCAGCATAGCAACCAACGTGTCTGCCACAGCTGTGGGGGCAGTGCTTCAACAAGAGATCAACGGAGAAATTGTACCCATCGCTTTCTTCTCAAAAGTATTTTACCCGGCTCAACAGCGCTACAGCACATACGACAGGGAACTGATGGCAATATTCCTGGCGATTAGACATTTCTCATACTTCCGGGATGGTCGTACTTTCACAGTGCTGACTGATCATCGCCCTCTCACCAGTACTATGACCACCAATTACCAGACACTCTCTCCACGTGTGACCAGACAGCTTGCTTTCATCTCCCATTATGATTGCCAAACAAACCACGTGAGAGAAGAAAATAGCAAGGCAGATGCTCTGTCCCGGACTGTTTTTAGTCTCCGTCTAGCTGATCCTGTAACCAACTACGCGGAGATCGCTACCAGACAGGCGACGTGCACGGTGCTTGAGTTATTCCTCAACCCATTACAGAAGAGCGCATTGAGACTGAGGCCCGTGCAGCTGCAGAATTCCAGTACACTGTGGTGCGATGTGTCTACTGGAAGGCAGCGCCCCTTCATTCCTTCCGAACACAGGCTCATGATATTCAACCGATTCCACTCTATGAGTCATCCTGGCATCAGAGCAACCCAGAGACTCCCTTTAACGACGGGTTCTTCGGTCAGGAATGAGCAAGAACATCAGAGACTGGACAAGAACATGCGCCGCTTGCCAACGTTGCAAGGTGATCAGACATGTCCGCAGTCCTTCCGGAGCCCCCCCAGTCCCCAGCTGCAGATTTGAGACGGTGCACGTGGACATCGTCAGACCCTTACCCTCTTATCGTGGACAGCGCTACATGTTGACCTGCATCGACAGGTTCAGTCGATGGGTCGAGTCAATTCCCATGCAAGACTCTACGGCTGAAACCACTCTGAGATCATTGTTGGCCGGTTGGGTAGCACGTTTCGGAGCTCCTGTGAACATCATCACTGACCACGGGGTACAGTTTGAGTCGGCTCTCTGGAGAGAGGCCTTGAAGACTCTTGGGACGAAAAGGAGTCGGACAACCAGCTACCATCCACAATACAACGGTCTCATTGAGCGAGTGCACAGGCGACTGAAGGAGGGCTTCAAAACTCAGCTGGAGACACACAGCTTGGCAGACGCGTTGCCAATGATCCTGTTGTATCTGCACGCAACACCGGCTACCGACACCAACGTCTCTCCGGCTGAGTACATCTATGGAGAGGATCTGCGCCTTCCAGGAGAATATGTTTCAGCTGAGCCACGCCCTAGCATTGGACATTCTCTCTTGGCAGCCTTGGATCACACTAATAAGCTGAGAGCTCTTGACACACGCAAGCAACCTCATAAGGCCACCTGCATGCCTAGGTAACTACAGACGGCAGAGGAGGTTCTTGTTAGGGTGGACGCAGTGAGGACCAGTTTGTAGAATCCCTACCAAGGACCTTACAGGATCGTAAGGCGACGGGACAAGTTTTTCACCGTGGAAAAAGGAGGTATACCGATCACTGTTTCCATCGACAGGCTAAAACCTTTCTATCGGTTACCTCTTGCTCGCCCTGCTCCAGACACTTCATCCAGACCTGTACCTGCCTTCCGTTCGGTGCCTAGGGAAGCTCGACAGCCCTACGTCACACGCTCTGGCCGACTCTCTAGGCCGCCAGGGGGAAACTAGAAGAAAACCCGGTTCTCTTCTAAAAAAAAAACAACGGGGGAGGGGGGGGGGGCGCATGTAGTGACTGCGAGAGCTTCATTTGCCACTTATGTCACGGTCTTCGCGTTGTCTGCACTGGAGCGATTTCTCACACATACTGATCGAGTTTATATAAGTACCAGCCTTAGACCCACTTAGTCATTCTCCAACTGCTCTCGTTCCAGTCAACACCTCTCCAGCCTCGCTCCGCTCTCTGCACCGGCCGACCAGCTGACTCCACCCTCCAGCCTGGCACCGCCCAATCACTGTGCTTAGCTACCTGAGTGGTCCTGACGAGGAGCCTTGCCCTGACATTGCCACTTCAGTGTCTAAAGTTATACCAGAACTAGTCCATTTCATGTACATATGTATAACCTTGTGTATGTGATTGTTTACTAATAGATTGGCATTCTATTACCCTGGATGTTTCACTTCGTTTGTCCTACCTAGTTGCTCCTCATGGCTCTAACCCTCTGGGTTGTCCAAAGCTTGACGAGGAGCGAGTTAATAGAAAGTGATGCAAACCGACTAGGATTAGCCAAAATACAGATGACTATCACTATTGATCTTATTCCTTTTTACTTACATTTTTTTAACAAAGAAATTAGCTTCGACTATTTAGTTAACTAATCAAAACACTCCAAATATTATACAGCGACCTCTCGTGACAAAAAATTATACGATTACTGATTAAAATATACATTGCAAATATGAACAGTTAACATAAATTTTAGGAATCTTAGTTTTATCAGATTTATACATAATCACCTACAATTAATATTTACAATTATAAATTCTTATAAAAAAAAATTATCTAAAATTTTCAGTCGTATAGTTATTTAACAAATTGGTTTACTTTATAATTCTCAATATTATTTATCAATACTTATAGGTATTTGAATAATTATGTCCTCTATAATTTCTTCTTCACGGCAAATATTCCTCACGGCGAATTTTCCCACGGCGAAAATTCCTAGAACCCATTTCACTATGTAATATATCAACAATCTGAGTTACAAGTTATCGTTATAAAAGTTTGTTCATAAATCTTACTCCAATCTCCTATGATTTTTGCAACAATAATTTAACTGTACAATACATTGTGCATTATTCAACTATAAAATTACATTGTGCATTATTCAACTATATCTGTACATTTTCAAGCACATTTACCATGAAGTATTGAAGTCTTATAAATAACGATTAAAACCATTCACTCAACCCACAGTATTTTCTTCTCCATATCTACGCTCGACAGATTCAACTTGAGAATTACTCGAGATAGATTCTTTGAGTCTTCATTGTGTTGGTTAAACATGTTGACTGAAATTTCAGATCCAATTCTTCAAAGTTTCTTTTGGAAATTCTGTACCACACACATAACTTCCATCGTTCTAGAAAAAAATGCAAATATGGGATACAGAATATAGAGATATTGGTTACAAATATTTTAGAGATACATTTCGAGATTTGTAATCTTTTCGGGAAAGCATTATAAGTGACAATATGTTGAATGTATTAGCTACTTGCAATAAATCTTCTAATGATATAAGTTAATTATTACTTAGAAGTAAGAGTGATCACATAACCACCATATCACCATGGTGAAAAATTATATTTGAAGGACAATTGGGTGCAGAATATATCTTTAATTTGTAACTAGAGAGTGTAAATGTTAGATATATCCTTTTTCCATTTCCCATCAAGAATTTCTAGTGCAAGTAAATTTCAGCTCTGGAAAACCACTATTAGTGGAGACCGATCAAGTCCTCTTAAAATAGAGAGTCCAACACTGGTACGTAGTGTAGGTACTTGGAAGAGTTACAGAGTATTAAAGCGTGAATATGGTTTGTAGAGCTAAAAGGAGTTCCTGGTGAAACTCTAGCAGCAGTTACGAAAAAATACATTATAAAAGAATCGGTAAGCTACTTAATAACACGATTGAAAGCAATTCATTTTTAATCCGACTCCTCTTGTCTTATTCTGTAAATTCTAACTGGGAACGAGAACGATTGATCCCAGAACAGGATTACTGAAAGTGGATCATGACACGTGCTGATAAAGTGTTTTTTGCCCTGAGACATAATATCAGAAACGCCCTACTCATCGCAGGACTAGTGGTTCAACTTTGAATGGACTTATAACGGACCTCCAGAAAATTATCAAGACGTTTCGCTATTTTTGACCCAAATACCTATATAATATTTTTATTTTATATGAAATTTTTCTTTTACTATCTATAACCCATTAATTTTGATGGGAAATACACTAGTTATTTATAATTAATAGAATATATTATTATTGTTCATGGATATGAAAATTGAATTTTCCAGTACGCAATTTTGCATAAATTTGTTTTCCTATTCCATTGCTTGAATATAAATATATCTCTTTGAAGATTCCGATACATCAAAGCGGTATTGAGGAACAAATAATTCGAATACTAAAATATTCTCTTCTTTCCTGTCCGTAAACATTCAATAAGAGTATCATTATACATATATTATTTATACAGTAAGAGTAAATAATCTATAATTTGTCTTCATTTATAGGGAGAACCAGGTAAGTTCGTACATTTTTCCTTTCAAGGCTTATAGAAACATATCTATTCGGGATACAAGTTCGTTCTAACTCACAATCGAATATTTAGGTATTCAACTGCTTATAACTACAAAATAAATTATTTTAAACCATATGGTTCTCTCTTATTATCGATTTTAATGAGATGTATTTGTGTGTACAAACTCACCCGGAAATGCAGGTGATTTCGTACATTTCATATACTTTATGGGAAGTATTATAAAATTCTTTAATGCCGTTTCCTTACAATTGACTAGAGCCCTTTTGAAATAACTAAGAATCACAAAAGGTTCATCGCCGATGTCTTCCGAACAAGATTAGAGCGTCCATTTCCATCGTTAGCCTACGCTTTGCCACTACAGAATTTGAGTTTTTCTTTCTTGAAATTTGTCTCTCTTTCAGTAACTCGTTTCTAGGGTATCAGTTGTTATCATTGAACCTCTTGGTTATCTGCCTCTGCTGATGTTTTTTCTAGGAGGAGCCTTAACAAATGGCCGAATGTTTTCAAAAGATGTTCCTAAAAATGAAACATTCAATCTAGAGGGGCCTGGTTGTGGCTCGGAAGATGGTAAAGTAAGAAAATGCTCGGTGGATGTGGAAGCACGAGCAGGCTCGGAGTATAGTGAAGCAAAAGCAGGCACAGTATGGTGAAGTAGGAGATGGCTCGGATGATGTGAAGTAGGTACAGGCTCGGTGGATGGTGAAGCAAAAGCAGGCTCGGTATGGTGAAGTAGGAAAAGACTCAGTGGATGGTGAAGCAAGAGCAGGCTCGGTGGATGGTGAATCAAGAAGAGGCTCGGTGGATGGTGAAACAATAGTAGGCTTGGAGGATGGTGAAGCAGGAGTAGGCTCTGTTGATGGTGCATTTTCTACTTTCTTGCGCTGATAATGATTTGAACTATTCTCAGCATATTCTGGAATAGCGCCGTCCATTAATACTTCGTTGGTAAAAAAATTATTTTCTAATTTATGTTCATCATATTCTGAACCATTTCTAGATCTCTTTGTGGCATCTGACAGTGCCATCGGAGCAACTTTATACGATTTTGCAGCTTTATGTACTGATGTTACATTTTTCCAGACGTTATATGCCTGTTCCACATCACACGAAGAATACTGTTCCGTTCTTTTACGTGTATATACTCGAGGCATATATGAAACATAAATATAGAGGTGAATTAGTTCATAATGGGGTCAAACCGTACAGAGGAGGATGTGCCCTTACCCCACACCGCTATTTATTTTTCAAAATGGAATACATCGGATATTAATGAGTTTTAACTAAATGTTAACGTTTACATACGTAAAGAATATCCTAGTGAATACTAGTATTCCATATAAAGTTTTTAGATAGTAAATTGTAATTATTGCTATCACTTAGCTCAAGTAGTGAGAAAATAACATTTTATTGCTAAAAATATATGATCTCTCACCGAAGGAACATACTGCACTGTCAGCCGCTGAAAATTATTTCAAACTGATTTCGTACAAGCAGAGTATAGGATAATGTATAAGATCACTCAAATTTCAACGGGTTAGAACATAACAGGTGTTGAGTTATGGCCCTGTACGGATTCACTTGCTGTACGAACTCACCCGGTTCTCCTCTACACATTTTACCCTATATGAAAGGGGATATTTTCAAGATATGGGAGCATGACTATTATCTTGTTAAAAAATAGCATTATAATATTATATTCTCTCAGTTTATTAAATTTAAAATACCAGAAATGATGAAAAAAATACAAGAAAGATTAATGTTCAATTCAGTATTTTGAAAGATTGGTAATTTCACTGAAATTTTAATTATAGAAAATGGGGTTCCATGTGCATTGTGAATGTGCATATTATAATGAAAATTTGGACAGAATCAACAGCTTTCTGTACAATATTTTACAGTACAATATTCTGGATACCTATTGCAAAATAATTTTTCAGTAATTTTCATGTATGAATAAAAGCACGTAGCTCTGTAACTATATATTCGTGCAACTTCACTTTCCTCCTGATCTACTTGGCACGTTTTATGGAAGACAAAGAATCTTAGGAGAGACACCACTTTGTTTTAGAATATTGAGCTATGGAGAGGAATTTCGAGCAGAAACTTCCCAAAGCATAAAGTAATAGGTGATGAATTTTTCTTGATGTGTTGTATGAAAATTATTATTATGTTGTTTTTAAAGTACCTAATATCATAATTTCAGATAATATGGTAAACATCTTTGGTCAGGCTGTGTTTTCAATGTATGATAAATTACGAATGGATTTTCGTCGAATCATTTACGGTCGCAGTTGATAATCTTTTCATCTTCCATTATAATTACCTACCGAAACAGCGATAAAAAGTTTCTGAACTATAGGAACAGTTCCGGGAAAACACGAATCATATTTTTCTTATTAATAATGAGAGCTTCCTCGCTTTTTAATCTTCATAGTAACTTTGATAGTGTCAAATTAATTAAATTATGCAGAAATTAATTAGTTGCGCTGGTAGGGTGTCCGGTCATTTGGGTGGCGGTCATTTTATTTAGGTCCATGTTTATAAAAAACACATATATTAAACATGCATATAGTTAATTCAGCTTACGTATAATTAAATTCTTTCTCAGTTTTGAGGTTAATCAATAAAATATTTTTATATATAAAAGAACACTTTATGCGCTTCTACAACGTGATGAACAATGAAAATTGAGAATACTCTAATAAATAATATTTTTTACAACAAGGGTTTTCTTACGTCTAACATGGTAAAATAATCTTTAAACACGAATGCTTAAATTAGTTCATAGTATAGAAAAAACTAATACCGCATATTGTGGACAATGCTTTTTAAAAACAATAATTTAGCGTCGGAGTTGTACCGTTTAACAATATTTTGAAGCTTCACAGTAGACTCTTTACTTATTTTTCCCTTGAAATGGCTCACCGCATTCGACCTGCATTTTCTTTGTT
The DNA here is from genome assembly GCA_947561585.1 of Caprella mutica. Classification (NCBI taxonomy): domain Eukaryota; kingdom Metazoa; phylum Arthropoda; class Malacostraca; order Amphipoda; family Caprellidae; genus Caprella; species Caprella mutica. The sequence goes on along the minus strand of CANNZV010001570.1, from coordinate 46,315 downwards.
GCAGTTAGACTTTTTTTTCAATGTATCTATGAATTTCCATATGTTTGGATGCAAGCAAGATAAAGAAATTTGTAATGCGTTATGATAAGCCTTATATGACAATTATTATAGCATTAATAGTTGAGAAAATATTCAGTTTCGTTATACTTAACATAAATCGTACACAGAGAAAAAATGTTTACTCATATCTAATTGGTCAACAATTTATGCTTTGAATTAATTTATTACGTGAGTTAGTTGAACTTTATTCATGTTTTCATGTGTGTTAAAACAACTATGACATTGTGTGTCATCAAACATTAGTTAATTCAATTCATTTTATGGATTGAATCGACTTACTATGAGAGTTAAAAGTTATTTTTTTGAGAATTTTAAAGTATGTTGAAACAACTATGACAGAGTGTATTGTAGGAACTCACAAAGACTGTTGAATCCAATGTATCTGGTGTATAAATTAACTTACTATGAGAGTTGGTGCAACTTTTTTTAAGTTTAGGAGTGAGTCAAAACGACAGTTTTGCTTTAACCCACATCAATTTAACTACTTTTAAGTAGTACCTGCAACTCACCACGTAGGTAGGCGCAAAAATAACCCATTCATATGAGTCAAAACAAATGAGATTTGATTTGATTCAACTAATCCTTTCTCTGTGTGTAACCTAAAAACTGAAAAAGCATTCAATTATACATGAGCTAAATTAACTTTACATGTTTAATATACTTTTAATAAAAAAGGACCCAAATGACCGCGACCCAAATGACTGCGACCCAAATGACCACAACCCAAATGACCGCGACCCAAATGACCGCGACCCAAATGACCGCGACCCAAATGACTGCGACCCAAATGACCACAACCCAAATGACCACGACCCAAATGACCACGACCTAAATGACAGTGACCCAAATGACCGCGACCCAAATGACATGCACCCGGAAATTTGCTAATTGATGTGGACGACATTTCATGTAAATCACGGCTTCAAACTCCTACTGCTTATTGAATGTCTGCTCTGCGACGTCAGAAACTATTCTGCAATCGACGTCAGTTGCCGGTTTCCCCATCCTTCTCTTCTGGGCTTTGAATCTGCCTCATACTATATTTCCGAGTCGCAAAAAGAGAATTTATTTCAACTTACATTAACTTTTCCTTAGTTAACGCACGACAGTAGTTACTTTATTTCATTTAATTAGTTAATTAACTATAATTAATGTACTCCGAAAAAAAAATAGAAATACATAAACATTTTGAAAATAAAAATGAAATGGCAACATTTTTCAGTGATAACTTTCAGAGCCCCAATTAAGAGTTTTAGTTTGTTTCTATTTACAGAAATGAAGAATCTGAAGAATTCAACACGTATAATAAATGTTCGCTGTGTATTTTTTTAAAGTATTAGATCCCTTATTTAACTTTCTATGAAATCACCATATATATTTTTCCCTGTTGATTGAAAATAGTCACACTGAATGATTGATTATCTGAAAATTTAAATTTTGTTTGCTGAATAATAATAAATACATGAATCATAATGAATTCAATCGCTATATATTGATGAGAGATAAAAAAATGTAATAAATTCTATATATATTGAGCTGTATTCTATTAAATGTATTGAGTTTTAATTAACACTATTAGTAACGTCAACATCACACTGTGATGTGTTATTTCATCACTGATTGGATTATCTGCTCTCTATGTTCCTCTATAAACAAAGAGGACATCATCATAACATTTTCATATTGGGACAAAATTGAAACTGAAGTGGCTCAGCTTTGTTCGATATATTATGTCGCATGATTTTGAGATACCAATTATATTCTTATTTCACTTGCATAACAATTACATTGAGTCTCTATTTTTACATATATGGACATTTATGGTTGAACTTATTAGAGGTCCCCTCCAGACAAATTTTTGTATTGCTTTTACCAATAAGACTAATGTTTATTATCATTTTGCTTCAAACTCCATGAAATTTGATTTGATTTTTAGTTTTATATGCTTCTAAAGATTTATATAAACAAACTCTACAATACTTATTTTACCTCCTACTTGCTAATTTTCAGTTAGAAGAAAAACATCTGTCCATTTGTTTTCAACTAGGTATTAAGTATTAGAAATCCATTCAATATTCTTATGAAGATATGGTATTGGCTAAACTTATTATAGAACCGCTCATATAAATAATTAATATAATGAAACGAATGCCGTTCTTTTTAAATTCAAATTTGAAATCAAACAAAGAGTGTACATAACTCTCACTGTACAACCTTCTTCTTTAGCGTCAGGTAAGTGATTCGCTCAATTGTTGCACAAAGAGCAATAATAACATTACAATCAAATAATAAATTACTCACCGAATCGAATTTTATGCAGTTTGCAGAATAATGATCCTAGACCTTTGCTCAATAATAATATGTAATAAACTCATTTTTTCCCAGTAGCCTGGAGAGGATCTTTAATGGATTGATGGAAAATTTCCAGTTATTTCACCAATTGAAATCTATTAATGAAATCTGGTGCCTCATGATTTGATTTATTTTCAGGGTTACAGTACAAAATTCCCGTTTAAAAAAGACAGCCCGAAAAATAATTATATAAGGTTAGGTTAGCGGTTGGCAAGATGTATACTATTCTTAGAATTTTCCCTTTTTTGGGGATTGAATTTTTGGTCATATGTAAATTTCAAGACATGTAAATAATATTTTTCACCGAACTTTTAATCTATGACAAAGTAATTATTTCGATATTCTTTCCCTTAAAATCGACTAATTAGGCATAAATTTCTGAAGTAGATCAATTATACATTATTATAAATTATTCTAACATCTGTTAAGTCAAATATTCTATACAAACACACAAAATGTTTAATTGGAATAATTTCTAAAGTTTCGATCTTCCAATCTAAGGAAACAGTGAATATTTTCCCCTTAGAGAGTAATGTGAGCTCTTCTTTCTTGCTCAAACCCGAAATGGAAGACACGGAACAGTTTCATTATTCAAGCAATGCCTATTAAAATGGACTTGTTTACTCCGTAACTGCGAAATAGTGGGGATGTTTTTCATTTCAAAAAGGCACTTCATACGCACTGTTAGCTCGAGAATTCCACTCTTCATTCTGATTCTTATTAATTCAATCTATTTTTGAGGGCCAGGTGAAAGAGAAAAATATTCTATATATTCAGCATTTAATTCTTGGAATACACAGTGTGTATTGTTGTCTTCGTTGTTTTAGTTCCTCTTTTCTGATGTTTTAATTCTAAGACAAATATATTTCAATTTATATCTATTTTTAGAGAAATTGCCCATGAAATAAATTAAATGGTTAGTATTTCTATTTTTATGAACTTACTATTGAGTGAAACTGCAAAAAGATTTAAATAAATAAATTTAATGTTTAATTTCTTAAAATAATTTCACCATTAAGAAGTCTTCATTTTGGTTCATAATGTATTTTATTTGATTATGTTTCTTCTTTATTTAATTTTGAATCAATTTCTTCATCCACAGGTTTATATTAAAAAAATTCTCATTTCACACTACCTTCGAAGAATGAATTTCAGCATATTTTTTTAGGTAACTTTCATGTAAATTAATAAGATATTCAAAAGAATCTCCCAAATGGAAATTTTATTTATAGTCAGATATCACTAAATTTAATTTTAAATACATGAGTATCCTTGATATGATTACACTATAAATTGCCAAATACTTTTTTCGGGAGAAAAAACTCTCATTTCAATAATGAAGCGTTAAAATTATTGCACAGTCGATTAATTAAACATTTAATTGATTATTATTATATACTATATATTAATTATATAAAATAAGTATTGACACAGTAATTCACTCTGCTCTATAAGCTCATAAAATTATGATAAAATTTGAAGTGGTTAAAAAAGTATTCGAGGCTTGAATAATTCAAGTCCACAGTCCACATCTCAAGATTCATACCGTTTATTTTATTTTTAATATCAGTACTTAGTTAGTATTCTGAGTAAGGAAACATGTATAATATGTAAATGCATTTAGGAACTCTTTGCTTCAGTACGGAGTAGAGAGCAAATTATTTTTAGTGGGATTTAATAAAATTTAACAATTTCTATTTTAATTTTTGCAACTTAAAATTATTTAAAAGAAAATTATAGGGTTAAGTAGCAATGTATACCATATGAAATATCTTCAAAATCACTAAAATGTGTTAATTTATTTTATTCCTTTAAAATAAAACAATATTTTTCCTATTTCAGGTTAAATTTGTTCCTGTACCAACCCAAGTAAATATTTATTAATAAACAAATGCAGCATTCGATCTATGAGTTGATAATAACTCCTTCTGGGAAATCTTAATATATTTATAAACTGAAGAGCAAGTGAAAATACTTTCTACGCTGTTTCACTTGCTCCTCAGTTTATAAAGTTATTAATTTAATGATATTTAGAGCAGTGAAAGTTATCACACTATACCTTCAGATTGCCTATAATGTTAACGAGGCGTTAGTAATGGAACCTTTAACTTGTTGATGCTCTTTAAATGCGTACCTAAATCACCTTATCACCTTTGGCTGAGGATGGGGGAAGGAATTAGAGGGGAGGGGGGCTGTAGGTTATAATTATAATAGTTAATATGTATATTAAATAAGCCATGGTTGAGGGAGGGTTATCGTCACTGTATGTGTTTTCGATCAGAATCACAATTGCGGTGTAATCTCCTTGCCATTTGCATTTTATTTCAACTATGTTGTTGTGGGAAAAGGGAGAGGATCCACTTATGAAAAAAAAAAAAGACACTTGAAAATAAAGATAAATTCAGTCGTCCCAGGTCTAATATTGAGTACGCTAATATGAATTTCTGAATTAATATAAATTATCATGTGATTGGAAGGGATACAAGGTTTTATTTATAACTTTAATTATTGAACTATATATACACTCACTCACACAACTCTCACACCAAAACACACATTCATACATAAAATTGGTAGATATAATTTGAATACGAAAATAAATACTTAATATGTACTAACAGATAAATAATTTTAAATAGCTATATCCTATTTAGGTTAGTAAATATAATTAAAGTATTAGGCTAACTACCAGGTACTGCAGTTAATATTTGTCTGAATAGGTAGTGTCCCAGCAAGGTAGTTTCCCAGCAAGGTAGTTTCCCAGCAAGGTAGTTTCCCAGCAAGGTAGTTTCCCAGCAAGGTAGTTTTCAAGCAAGGTAGTTTTCAAGCAAGGTAGTTTTCAAGCAAGGTAGTTTTCAAGCAAGGTAGTTTTCAAGCAAGGTAGTTTTCAAGCAAAGTAGTTTTCAAGCAAGGTAGTTTTCAAGCAAGGTAGTTTTCAAGCAAGGTAGTTTTCAAGCAAGGTAGTTTTCAAGCAAGGTAGTTTTCAAGCAAGGTAGTTTTCAAGCAAGGTAGTTTTCAAGCAAGGTAGTTTTCAAGCAAGGTATACACAAGTAGATTTGCGCATCAAGAGCTCCACTCAGATTTAGAAAAGGCAGGTCAATGAACGATCTGTAATGATCAAAAAAAATACTAATCACACACTATTCATAGAATGGAAAAACAATTAAAACTAGAAATTCAACCAAGAAAAAAACGAATAATTAGCTATTAAAGAACACGTAGAATCTAAGGAATACAAAAATTTAAGAAAAAAAACACATGGCAAAGATTTGATAGTACAATTCAAGGAGAAATGATTAAAGTGATAAAAAAAAGAGAAATATTGGAAACTAATTTGATCAAAGTACACTTAAATTAATAATTTAATATAGTAAAACTTACGCTGGTTGACTGCGTTATTCCAAAGCTCTTAACCACCAAATACTTTCATACCAGAATTTTAGTAAACGTATATATCTAGTGAAATTAGGCTAAAACAAAGAAATGAACATTTATTGAAAATTGTTGACTACTTCCCAATCAAAACCGGTAAGAAATTAATTTCAATTAAGGTCACCGGAATTACCACCACGCAGATAAAAATAAGAAAAATTCCAATAGTTTACACCATTCCAGACAAATATTCAGTAATCAAAATTTACAATTTCTGCAACAATCAGTTCAGCACGATAAACATTAGGTTAAGCCAATTACATAAATTACCCATTATAATAATGAACCATCATAATATCATAAGAAAATGAATAATTAAACAATACACAAGCTAAATTAAACAATAGACCGTCAAACTGCACTCTAAACAAAAATTCCAAATCGCACGTTCATCTCGGTAAGCTGGCTAAGGAATACAGGTATCACCTGCTACGGTCATACTTAGGCAGGAAATGATAATTAATGGAGTGATTATATAGAGGTAACATAGCTCAAGATTTCAGTTAGGGGTCTTTCAATTAATATTTATTTTCGAAAAAAAAAAGAAATATGAGAACTAAATTAATGAACGGATACTGACAAAAAAAATATAATCTAATTTGTATCTGAATCAACCCCTTCTTCAGGAATTTGCAGCATATGCATTATTTTAATATGAACTAGTATGATTAATAACCCTAAATATTACCAACTTTGAAAAATATATATTTAATGAGAAAACTAACATTTACCAACTGATAATTAATTGTATGAAAAAAAAACAAGAGGCTAATTTGGCTGGATTAAAACCACTACATTCCTCCCCGCCAAGAAGTCACATTAGCCGAAAAATCTGCAAGATAATCAACTGATTACTCAGTTTTATAATCCCGCGGTTTTCGGCGATATTCTAACGTACGTGGTTGTACATTAGGGAAATCCTGAACGGCACCTCTCGAACGAGTTACAATTCTCTTAGATGAACGATGTGTCAGGTTATCACTATAGTAGTCATCCCTATCTTCACATGACTCTTCACTGTCTATATCGCTTATCACAGTTATTGGTTCCAATATCTCGATGGCAGGCCTATGCCTAGTGTCGTCAGGAAGATCAGATTCCTTTACGTTCTTACCAGTAATAGTATAAGTTGCATTCGCACTGCATCGAAAGCTACGGTTGAGCTCCTCTACCAAGGCCTCCAATTCATTTACCTTATCTAAAACAACAGACACCTCAATAGGATCATCACTTATCATATTCATAGACAATTCCGTACTCAGAGAGAGTGCAATCTTAAGTATACTACCAGTAGAATTAAGACCATTTAAGCAAGCGTCAAGTAAATCTATGCAACGTTTCTTAACTGCTTCTAAAGAATTAGAGGAAATTTCAGTTACATCCGGAAGAATCATGTCCCAATCGTCAATAGCGTCAATTGGGGGAAGAGTACTAACCAAGTCCAATACACTAGTCTCACGTTCTTCTTCAACCTTACCATCACTAATGGCAACATTGATATTGCTAGGAACTCCATCGATGACTTCACAAGATGACTCCGCACTAGAAAATTCCATTAGGTCCACCACCGAGAGGTCATCACAAAATGGTACCGAACCAGAGGTTGAACTTAGTCCTGCGGAGTCACTTGAAAATTCCATCAGATCCACCAGAGAGATTCTATTTTGCACTACGATGACTCTATCGTCATCATCAGAATCATCATCTGTGGACACACAGGGGCAATTATAATTATTCATAGAAGCACATTTACTATAAGAACGATCAACTAATGAGTCCGATGCTTCTGAAGCCTCCACCAACTCAAAATCACTCATCGAATCAGTGGAATCACCAGATGAACTCAAAACTTCCGATCGAGGTAAGTAAGGGCAAAAATCATAGTCTGATTCTTCGTCATCCACCTCCGATATCAGATTCCGGAAATATGGATGTTCCTGCAAATAAGGGGGAGGACGGACATACCTTTTTAATTGAGTATGGTGGGCCTTCACAATATTACCTTTAATCAAATGCTGCAACTGATAAGTAACACCATTTGAGTTGACGACCAACACCTTGTATGGACCTTCGAAGCGTGCACGGAACTTGTCAGAGACTTCATTACCCTTTCGTACAACCTTCCTAAGCACTTCTTGTCCAATATCGTAGGTATAAAACGAGGGATTTCCTTGATTCCACGTGTCCAGTGTATCAGTCGGAATCAAGAGGTCATCTCTAACAAAATGGTTGCTTTTCAAAATAAATTCCGATGGTGAACACTTCAATGCAGACTGATAAGTTTTATTATGTATCAAAACTACTTTGGTCAATTTATCAATCCATTTGTTTTCTCTATCACACTCCAGTCGCAAAAGCTCAATTAAGGTCCTATTAGCTCTCTCTACTAGTCCATTAGAACTAGGTTTATATGCTGTAGTGTATATATGCCTTATGTTAAACTGCTCCAAAATTTGGTTGAAATGGTTACTCTTAAACTCACCACCGTTATCACTCAAGATAGTTTCTGGTGGTACTACACATGCTGGCAGAATCCGATCTTGAAAAACTCTTGAAACATGTGAAGCAGTTTTATTCGTGATTGGCGCGACAGTAAGCCATTTCGTGTAATGGTCAATTGCAACCAAACAACCGATATAATTCCCACATCGAGGTAACATAACCAGATCAACAGCGAGGAGCTCAAACGGCTTGCGAGTCTGCACCTTCAACATTGGTGGGGAAGTGGTCTGGGAGATTTTCATTTCTTGGCAAATTTCACAACTTGCAGTAATGTCCCCAGCCACTTTATAAATACCAGGATGCCACACATGTTGTCCAACAAGTTCAATTAATTTCTGTCGACCGACATGAGCCATTTTATAATGCACAACCAACATCACCTCTATCAACGCTTCGAATGTTATCAAAAAAGACTGATGTGCACTATAGTTATATGTCACTACATCATCGATGACTTCCAACTTGTCGCGATAACGCTTATATCTCATTAAGTAACTCGGCCATAAATCTTCACCAGATTTGAGATGTTTCAATAGTCCCAATAAAACAAAATCCACATTCTGCATATTGTATACCTCATCTCTTTTTATAACTGATGAAAACCCCGTCACATCACCGTTTTCATCCAAACTAGTACTGAAGCTCAAACAGCTGCTCGGGGCACCGACACAAATTATAGTAACTTCACTGAGTGCTGCCTTTTGTAGCGTGAGAGCACTGGGGGTGTCATTTGCACATTCAACATTCCTCAACTCAATTGGAGGGTTGTGTGCAATTTTATATGTTAGGCCTTCAAAATCGAATGATAGATAAACCCGCTTCATGAAGTCAATCCCCAATATCATACACGCTGGAAAAACTTCATCGGGAACAATGGCAACTCTGAAAGTAACAGGGCTCTCCATACCCAAAAGCTGAAACACAAGATCAGATGAGCCAAGTATGGGGGTTGTCTCTGTACCAAGACCTCCAATATTGAACGAATTTTTCTCATTCAAACTGCCACCGCACTTCTTCATCGCTGAAACGGTTGCACAACTAATTTGGGCTCCTGTATCCAACAAAATGCAAACCCTATTACCTGGAACATCCATACACACAGTCGCTAAATGAGTTTTCTCATGTAACTGACACCAACTGGGCATCGTGGTATAATGTAACTCGCAAGAATCAATCGGTCCTTTATCTAACTTTTCCTCGCTAGATCGAACCGGTTTAGAGCCCTCACATGTGAAATTCTTCTGAACTATGCGCGGTGCTTCGGGTGCATCATAAGCCGTTCTTGCTGCCGCTGGATTGAAATGGACTCCCGCTAGACACTGTAGATGGAGAGTAACTGCAGATAAGTCTTCAATATCTGTGGAAATGAACCATATTGAATTACTTGTGCCATAGTGAACCAATATTTTACAATTGAAAATTCTACTAAAAACTACAAGCAAATCGGTACAGGGTAATTGACCTGGAAAAGCCATTAATTTCAATCGCTTTCTTTGATCTCTAGTAAGCTTCATATTATATTGGGTTTCACGCCTCAATAAATCTTCAACTAGAACTTTCCGAAGCTCTAAATGATCTATAAAAGGCAATTTCTTTAATTTGTATTGTTCAGATAAGAACTGCAGTGACAAAAACATAGAGTTTCCTCCACCAGGAACGATTTCCAATGTAAAAATGTGTTCGGGCAACTGATCGTCATCTAGCAAAGGTATTTTCACAGGAAGCACAATTGGCTGTTCTAATCGAGATAGAAGATCTGCTACAATATTTTCCTTTCCAGGCAGGTAAATTATCTGATAATCAAACCCAGAGATATCTTCGAGTGTCCGTGCAAGCCTACTATCAAGGATCTGCATGTTATGAAGATAGGTTAATGGCTGATGATCAGTGAATATCTCTACCTTAGATCCATGCAAGAATGGTCTGAGGTTTTTAACTGCCCAGCGTAAACCGGCTAGTTCTCTTTCTACAGTTGAATAAGATTGTTCTGCCCGTGAGAAGGTTGTAGAAGCATATGCAATGATACGAGGGTCGCCATCCTGAAGTTGTGCCAAACATGCTCCTGCACCTGTACCTGAAGCGTCGACGAAGAGTTGTAATGGTTCTGCATCAACTCCATAATATGGATAAGCAAGAGATACGTCCTTGGCGATTAAACTCCTCAAATGATCAAAAGCTTCGTTCATGGGCAAAGACCAAACTAGTTTCCGGCGCTTGTATCCAGAAGTTTGTTCACTCAATGGCTTCTGTACAATGGAAAAGTTGGGTACAAACTTTCGCTGAAAGTTCACCAGCCCAAGAAACTGACGAAGCTCCCCAACTGTTTCTGGCTTGGGAAATTCAAGAACTTTTGAAATGAACTTTGGTGATTTCCTCACACCATTACAACCCACAATATGACCCAGATAGTCCACCTCGTCCTTGAACCAACTGCATTTACTTGGTTTAACCTTGATGCCGTATGAGTAGAGAGTGTGCAAGACCTTATTCACCAATTCAAGATGATCCTCGTACGTTTTGCTCATTATAAGAACGTCGTCGATATAGACGATTACTTGATCTCTTGGAAAGGTAGCAGTCACCTCCTGCATTGACCTCTGGAATGCAGCAGGCGCATTCTTCATCCCAAATGGAAGGCGCAGAAATTGATAGTGCCCTGTTGGAGTAGAGAAGGCAGTGAACTCCTTCGAATCTCTGTCTAAGGGCAGCTGGTAATAGCCTCTGACCAGATCTAAGCTAGTGAAGTATTTCACCCCATGCAGACTATAAACAGAATCTGTTAAGTTCGGAATGGGATGTCTATCCGATTTTGTGGCAATATTCAGTTTGCGATAATCAACGCAGAGCCTAAGGGTACCATCTTTTTTCATGATTGGAACCACTGGTGAAGACCATGGCGACTTACTTGGCTCAATGATTCCAAGCATTTCCAACTCATCACACTGCTCTTTAATCATCTTATTAACTCGTTCATTAAAACGTCTTGGTTTCTGATAAATAGGGGAATAATCCAATAGCACTATACGGTGAGGATCAAGGTTCAATAGTCCCATATCAGAATCGCCTGTACTCAAAATCCCTTGTACGTCAACCAGCATCTTCATAACCTGCACCTGTTCATCATTAGTTAAATGGGTTATATCGACAGCATCTTTTAGCGGGACACATTCCTCACGATCATTATTAGTCGGCGAGTCTAATAGAGTAACGCATACCTCTCCGCTAGGATTGGAAATTATGGGATCACCAACACTTGATATACAGGCTACTAAATCCCCTTTCTTTAATGTACATATTTTATCATAATTATTATTTATCATCACGATATCAATAGTATCAGTGAGACCAGTTACTACGGATAGATTATTCCTATTTCCAGCTTTCTCAATCACATACAAATCTTCGTTAGTACCCATTGGCATCAGGAGATTTTCCAAATTACAGGATATAGATATTTTCGAAGTACTGTTTGGAGGTAAAGTTACATCCGAAATAGCAAAACAGCCTACATTATGGAAATCAAGTAAACTTCTACCACTATTCAGTGGCCAAAATGCTACTTCACCTTCTCCGACCTTCTTAGTTACTAAGCCTGGATTTGGTATCACTTTTAGACAATTTTGCAAAATAAAATCTTCCGCCAAAATAAAAGGAATTTCAGAGGATTTATTAGATTTAACCACTAAAAAATCACATGGTTTCATCATGATGCCACTCAAACATACCTCCAAGACAATTTTTCCCTCAATAGTTACACTACTAGAGGCTCCAAATGCACGAATTGTAGATCTGCCACAAGGTACAACTGGAAGATTGTGTTTCATCGCCCAGTCATAGTGAATCATGCTTCTGGTGGCGCCAGTGTCCATGAGTCCTTCCGTCTGTATATTGCCAACTGAAACAGGTAAGAATATACGATCAATATCCCTACCTACAAAACCAATGTTACCCTTGTTAACGACAGACTGTTGCTCCTCTAATGTGAACTGATCACACAATTGTTCAGAATCCATCAAGGAACAATTTTCATTCACAGCTTCGTTTGAGGAATCTTCCAACTTCACAGAAGAATCGTCTATGGATGAGGAGCTTTCTTCTTTCGCTTCTGATCCAAGCTCCGCTGAATCAGAGCTCATTAGTTTAACGTCTTGTTACAATCTCTTCCGAGATGGTTTCCACCACACACAGAGCAACAAGGCAAGAAATCACTATCAGATCTTGACCCATCTCTAGGGCAATCTTCCTTCGTGTGATTTTGTTCGCCGCAAGTCTGACAGTTTCCTGATTTTAACCAACACCTATCCTCTGTGTGACCTCTCTTACCACACCAATTACAGTGGTATGTTTGTCTTCGTGAACCTCGAATGAGTCGTGAGTTATTATAGAAGGTTTGATTCTGTCCATTTTCTTTCGGGTATGATTTCATATTACCCATGGCACTAACTTCTTCTACTCTATTCGTCCACTCTGAGGGTCTTGTGAAGAATACGTCAACTGGAGAGTCATTTTCATCATCAGGTTGGTCAAGCACTGAAACCCTATTATCGTGACCAACGGCTAACTTCTTCACATAGGTCCAATCTAACATCGCTCCAGATGCTGGTAGGTCTCTATCATGTCGCTTCAACACATCTGCGAAATTCCTTGGCACAGTCTTAAAGAATTTTCGCATAAGTTGACGCTCACGTTCTCTTCTGGAACTGAAGAGCTTTGTCGAAATTCTTTCAAGTCTCATAGCGTAGATTATCAATGTCTCGTCAGGTTCCATTTGAGCTCTCTCAAATTTAGTTTCACATCTGTAAACACTGTCTACCCTCTGGCACTCGTACCACTCCAACAGCTCCACCTTCAGCTGTGAATACTTCTTGTGGGCTCCATCGACTGCATCGTAAACCTTCCGAATGGATCCTTCGAGATAGGACTTCAGATGTTTAGAGCACTGAAACTCTGTTCCAGCATATCTCTCTTCAAAGTAAGTTTCATATTCCTCAAGAAACCTATCCAAGGACTCACCACTCGTTGGGTTGAATACTGAGGGGGGAACGATATCCTTCGGCCTTCCAACTGATTGTAAGGCCCTTAAGAACGCATTGCCAAATGGTTCCATTGATTTTCTTGATCTTGTGTATGTCTGATCTCTTGAATTATCATCAGAAGAGTTAGATAGAAATGCACTCTTTTTCTTAGATTTTCTGTAGAAGGGTTTACCGTCTCTGTTATTGGATGAACTTCCACTAGAGTCTGAGCAATAAGGTGCCTTAGTCTCCTGTTTTGACATCTTCACACTTCTATTAGCATCTGTTTCAGGCTTCCACTTCCGTTCAGATGTAACTCGCTTGGGGGAATATGAGATATCTTTAGCAACATTATTCACATCATGTTTTGCACTCTGATGTTTAGGTCTCACAGATATTCCATCTGTCTGATAAGCAAAATCACGTTTTAGGTCATTCTTCTCAACAGAAGCACTCTTCATACCAGTAATAAGCGTGTTAAGGTACAACATCCAGGTCTTGTTTGGTAGACGAACAGGTAAGTACTGTCTTAGACTATCAATGGGTTCGCCATCAGTTTCCAAAACTATATTGGTCATCATACCAGCTCCCATTTCGACATCTGAGTTTTGTATCGCAGTCATCTCATTGATCACATCTAGAGACTGCAAATATTTGGGTGAGCACTGATTAATGAAATCCCCCTTAAGAAATCGTGATCTAATATTAGAATCTGTGAAGTAAGAAAGCACATTTCGTATTTGAAAAACTCTTACCAAAAATGAATGAGCCTTAACGGCAAACTTGTCCAGAGATGTGTGTTCAGCAGCTGGCCCGACACGACAATTAGTTGCTATAGTCGGGGGCACATATGAACCAGCTTGAGGTTCAACAGTATGAGATGTCCGAAGATATTCTCTACTTACATTTTTGAAACTACTGGTGACAACCCCGTCATCATTTATTACGTTATAAGTGGGAACCTTCAAAGCTAAATTTCCCTGATCACAAATAGGGGATATATTATCAAATAAATCAGTACCATGATTATTATTATCCATAATAATGATCTTATGAGTAGAAATTTAAACAATACACATAAATATGATCCACTGAAAGACAAAAGTTATACACACAATATAGGGAGAGTAGAAAAGAATTTTATGAACATATCAACAAATACAAGCAATATTAAGTCCCGGGTCTGGGCACCATTTCATGTTGTGGGAAAAGGGAGAGGATCCACTTATGAAAAAAAAAAAAGACACTTGAAAATAAAGATAAATTCAGTCGTCCCAGGTCTAATATTGAGTACGCTAATATGAATTTCTGAATTAATATAAATTATCATGTGATTGGAAGGGATACAAGGTTTTATTTATAACTTTAATTATTGAACTATATATACACTCACTCACACAACTCTCACACCAAAACACACATTCATACATAAAATTGGTAGATATAATTTGAATACGAAAATAAATACTTAATATGTACTAACAGATAAATAATTTTAAATAGCTATATCCTATTTAGGTTAGTAAATATAATTAAAGTATTAGGCTAACTACCAGGTACTGCAGACAATATTTGTCTGAATAGGTAGTGTCCCAGCAAGGTAGTTTCCCAGCAAGGTAGTTTCCCAGCAAGGTAGTTTTCAAGCAAGGTAGTTTTCAAGCAAGGTAGTTTTCAAGCAAGGTAGTTTTCAAGCAAGGTAGTTTTCAAGCAAGGTAGTTTTCAAGCAAGGTAGTTTTCAAGCAAGGTAGTTTTCAAGCAAGGTAGTTTTCAAGCAAGGTAGTTTTCAAGCAAGGTAGTTTTCAAGCAAGGTAGTTTTCAAGCAAGGTAGTTTTCAAGCAAGGTAGTTTTCAAGCAAGGTAGTTTTCAAGCAAGGTAGTTTTCAAGCAAGGTATACACAAGTAGATTTGCGCATCAAGAGCTCCACTCAGATTTAGAAAAGGCAGGTCAATGAACGATCTGTAATGATCAAAAAAAATACTAATCACACACTATTCATAGAATGGAAAAACAATTAAAACTAGAAATTCAACCAAGAAAAAAACGAATAATTAGCTATTAAAGAACACGTAGAATCTAAGGAATACAAAAATTTAAGAAAAAAAACACATGGCAAATATTTGATAGTACAATTCAAGGAGAAATGATTAAAGTGATAAAAAAAAGAGAAATATTGGAAACTAATTTGATCAAAGTACACTTAAATTAATAATTTAATATAGTAAAACTTACGCTGGTTGACTGCGTTATTCCAAAGCTCTTAACCACCAAATACTTTCATACCAGAATTTTAGTAAACGTATATATCTAGTGAAATTAGGCTAAAACAAAGAAATGAACATTTATTGAAAATTGTTGACTACTTCCCAATCAAAAACCGGTAAGAAATTAATTTCAATTAAGGTCACCGGAATTACCACCACGCAGATAAAAATAAGAAAAATTCCAATAGTTTACACCATTCCAGACAAATATTCAGTAATCAAAATTTACAATTTCTGCAACAATCAGTTCAGCACGATAAACATTAGGTTAAGCCAATTACATAAATTACCCATTATAATAATGAACCATCATAATATCATAAGAAAATGAATAATTAAACAATACACAAGCTAAATTAAACAATAGACCGTCAAACTGCACTCTAAACAAAAATTCCAAATCGCACGTTAATCGGTAAGCTGGCTAAGGAATACAGGTATCACCTGCTACGGTCATACTTAGGCAGGAAATGATAATTAATGGAGTGATTATATAGAGGTAACATAGCTCAAGATTTCAGTTAGGGGTCTTTCAATTAATATTTATTTTCGAAAAAAAAAAAGAAATATGAGAACTAAATTAATGAACGGATACTGACAAAAAAAATATAATCTAATTTGTATCTGAATCAACCCCTTTTTCAGGAATTTGCAGCATATGCATTATTTTAATATGAACTAGTATGATTAATAACCCTAAATATTACCAACTTTGAAAAATATATATTTAATGAGAAAACTAACATTTACCAACTGATAATTAATTGTATGAAAAAAAAACAAGAGGCTAATTTGGCTGGATTAAAACCACTACAATGTATACATTCATTGAAAAGATTTTTTTTTTTGCAAATATTGTTGATAGATGAGAAATATAATATTAATGCTCTTGTAACTATAATGAATACAGAAAATACGATTGAAATATGAATTCATTAAGTATATTCAATATTATTAGTGAATGGTGAATGTAATACATTCGATATTCATTATATCATGTAATAACATTCAATTTATCACATATTTTTGTATAAGGTTGAACTGTATTTTATGATCGCAATTTAAATATTAATTCAAAATGACCATTTTTTTCATCCAATAGTGTCTTTCGGTTATAAATAGTTTTTAAATTTTGTTTGTAATTATATTCTTTTCTATGATATTATCACTGCGCATTCTTGAAAATTAAATATCCTTATTTTGGTTCTTTAACTCAATATTATTTTACCTTGTACAAAAATTTCACGTCGTTTTTCAAATACACAGGCGGATATATTTTAGAATCTCGAACTTGAAAGATTGGAGATAATTTTCTAGAATCCGCAATTTTATCATAACAGAAGATGCAAATTGTATATTTGTAGATGATTGTAAATCAAAGTGAAATTTACCGTCCCAAAACCGTATGAAATATCGGATTTAATTTATATTGTACAACATTTCAGATAATAATTTATACTCAGAAACTGTATGATATAATTTAAATAACTATCAGATTAATTCAATAACATTGAATTCATTTATCAAATTATTTAACACATTTCCTGCGACAGCTTTAACTGTCATAACTTCAGTTAATTTGGACAGAAAGATATTAATTTGTAGTAGTAGACTTTTCCATATTTTATGTAAAATATATCCTTCTTTAGGATATAGGATAAAAGAAACATTAGTTAAAGAGAGAAAGCTTAGATCTTCTATTCTATAAAACTATGTGACCCACCGGTGTGTCACATCGCAAGAAACGTGTTTAAATCATATTGATAATTTCTTTGACATATTATTTATCAACTAATTTGTCGATTTAATCAGTTGGAATATCATGTTCAATTGTTTATTGAAGGTTTTCTTTGTGGCCTACTTAGAATTAATTAACAACTTTGATTCTCTAAGAACATTGAACAATTTTTCTGCTCTATATACTTGGAAGCAATAAATTTCCACCCCGAGGGACATATGATCAATAGCAGACTTTTGATTTCCTCAGGGAATAAATTATAATCACTATTGAGGTAGGTTTTTTATACTGAACTGATATGAGTGTACGAAAACGATGATATGATAATGTTCATGCAGCTTTATAATGGGATCGCTAGCATATTTCAAAGCTGTCCATTATATGTATCCAATATAGCGTTTGGAATAAAACAGAAAAATATCCGCGAGACGAAATCAGTCTGTATGCTACGTACGTGATTCGCCCAATAATGGAATTATTTTCCCCAATACCAATAGACGGAGAAAAATTGGTAGCAAAAAAATTCATTTCTGGATATCCTTTGGTAAAATAATGATCAGAATGTGATTGAAAATGTCATATTGAATATGTATCAGACAATATTGTTAGTTTCGTATATTTATTGTCATAGCCTCACTTTTTAGGTAATTCAATGAACTAATTGTAGCTTAATAAGTTTCCAGAAGCATCGACAGTGGAGTAATTCTCAGCAGTATATTCGGTTCAAACAACTCAGGCAACTCTAGTCTCAACAATCGAACTGAACAGCAAGGTAATATATTTGGCTGAAGTTATTCGCTTTCAATTTATTGGCTAACCACTATTTTCAAGAGGCGGCGTCAGACGGCTGTAACTTTATTTACAGGCAGAGTTAAATATTTGTCGGTCGAGTGCAAGAAACATGTAGTTTTAATTACCCTCGAATGATATTTTGAATCGCCTTGTATTTATATTTTATACATAAATTGAGTTACTGTAATTTTACTACTGAGAGGGTGAACAACTTTATAAGTATTATACGTTTTTTTCACATCTGTATTAAATCTATTATCACCAAAAGAATGATCACATTGGAATTTTGTTATCAAGACCATTCTGTATAGTTTGTGTATCATGGTTTCAAATTAAACTCGATTGATCCAATCGTAGAGCGCATACTTTTGCCGCTACATCAATGATTTTGGCCTTTTCGTAAACTTGACCTTAAAACTCAACCCTGTCGCATTCAAAATTGAATCAAATGACCACTGGTTCTTCGAAATTTCAGGTCATTTGGTTTAAATACTTTTTGAATTATGAAAAACCTTGACCTTGACTTTTACCCTGATCACACCCAAAACCAATTCAACAGGTTCGTGGATAATAACCAATCGCTCCACCAAATATTAGGCAATTAATTGGATAATTTTTGAAATACACTAATAAAAAGATTATGTATACAAATAATTGAATAAATATTGCATACCAAAACATTACTTTCCACCATTTTGCGAATGAAGAAGAAGAAGGTTCTTATATTTCGGATAATTTTGAATTATTTTGAACTTACTCTAAACAAAGAGCAATAGATCGAAAATATTTCTACGTTTGAATAAATTATTACGATATTTAATGAGTTTTAATAATAACTACATACATATGTTTATTAATGTTATAGTTAAACTTGGTATAAACTAGAAAATATTCAATTTAGATGTGAGTCATGGTTTGATTTGAAAAAACAGTTGAAAAATAGTGATATAATTCATTACCTAGTAATATTTACACTGACATGAAGGTAACTCGTTTTCTGTTGGTAATCTCAGAGTCAATTTCGCCTGTCAACTAAAGAGATTTATTGGCTGTGAAGTTTAAAATTTCGCTACAGCAACAGAAGCCTGAATAATTATTCTGCCACGTCTTGGTTTATTTATGCCTGATACCTTTTTGTCTAGAGCTCGAATTTTTTGGCTCTTAATCGATGTTATTAACATCAAATGAAACTTTAACCTTGAAAATAGATGTAGACCTCACAGTAATAAAGTTGAAGGAACGTGTCTGATTTAAAAAGAGTACTAGAGGTGTAAATGTGAGAAAATTTTCATAATTTAGTGAGAATAGGATATAATCTAATTTGTTCAGTATATAGGGAGAGCTGGTGAAAAACTGCTTTCGGAAATAACATTATTAATATCCATCTGCGAACTGAAATATTAATAAATATGAATACATTATTAATTAACGTAAGCGAAGGGACAATGTGAATTTACATATTATTAAAGGTCGATTAGAAATATTCCAATTCTTATATAGATGCCATCTGCTATGCAAAAATTTATGACTAATATATCTGAAAATCCATTACCCAACATGAATTTAAAAAGAGGTGAAGTATTCACTTTTAAAATTAAATATACGTCAGATGGGAATATTAATTATATAGTTATTTATAATAAAAAGTTAGGAAAAGTCATTAACGTTGTCGAAATCAGACGATTATTTCAATATTAATGAAAAAGAAGACCCCCATTAATAATTACAGAAAATGAAATCAAACCTTTGTTTTCAAAAGTTTTTATAATTAGAAGATGTCGTTATGAAATTATTGGTTATTATATGTCAAACTCATGATTAATGTGTCCTACAATTATAACTAAAGATTTCTGAAAATTATTTGTCGAGAAATTAATTGAAAATATGAATTCATCCCAAAAAAAAAAAAAATAATAATATGTTTATTATATAAAAGAAATTAGAATTTATAAAAAAAATCGATTTTATATATTTCGCTTGTTTGCGACAACACTGTCATAACTCCAAAAAGCCATTTTTCAGGACAGGCATTTTAGTAATTGTAATTTACATACAATTAGTGGTATATCGTTAGGACATTTAGCCTCTCTAGCGGTACATTTTTGAGTTACAATTATGAAACTTAATATAATATAATCAGTATTGTAATATTTATAAGTCTATACGTATAACTCTAAAATATATGTTTTTTGTTTTGTGTTTATGACGTTATTCCTGCAAACAAGCGATTTATAAATGGAGAAAAATAAATTCATTCACAAAAAAATAAATTATAATTTATTTATTTGTCTTTGGACAAAATTGAATTTATCCCAAAATATCGGAATCGATTCTAGATCATTATTTTGGTTGTTCAGTGTTCACTATAAATTCAATGAAGGCAATTTATTGTGGACCGGATGCGGTGCTTAGAGTTCCACAGAAGGCTTTAATTTGTGACAAGCCATTTCATTATGGCTCTGGTACGAGCAGCTCTGAACTTAATGATCTGTATATGTTTAAATGAACAGAATGGTACACCATGCAGTGAAGACTGTAATTTGAAGAACGGAATTTATTGTAATTTCGGTGAATATTTTCTTAATTCGATCACAATATATAATTAATTTCAAATATTATCGGCGGAATGTTTGGCGAAAGACATTAAGCTATACGGAATTTAATTTTAAATATTCAATTAGAATTTCATCAAATCATTCATTTACATCATCAGGCATAATCGCCGATCAAAAACCTACCATCAGTGATTGCAATTTTCTGCATAAATTACTCAATGGAAGAATTCCCTATACAA
Organism: Caprella mutica; assembly: GCA_947561585.1. Lineage (NCBI taxonomy): Eukaryota > Metazoa > Arthropoda > Malacostraca > Amphipoda > Caprellidae > Caprella > Caprella mutica. The sequence continues at coordinate 25,369 of CANNZV010001570.1, read as the reverse complement.
TTTATAATTTGCACGTGAGTTTGCATCAACCATAGGATATTATTATGTATAACAAACTAATGCTCAATAAGCACCGATATAAATATAATACTATATAACTCAATTTGAAAAACGAGAAAAATAAGATGAATGAAGATTTAATTTACATATTGCCCGGTAAATTTTTATGATTAACAGATAAGGTACTGTCAATTTTCCGTATGCTATCATTCCTAAATCACACTAAATATCGCTACTCACCTATTCTGAGTATTTGATGAATAATAGGCTGAAGAGCATAATCCCGCAATGACTCTAATGTTCATTGACTTATTTTAGAAATTCATAGGTAAAACTTGTGATAAATTTTATTTTCTAGAAAAAGAATGCTGAGCGAAAAATTAAAAAAAAACTCAATGACGATGACCTCAACATTAAATGGTTTCAAAGATATTCAACAATACATAACTGAATTTGATTACATATGTACACATATATGTAATTATGCATGATCTAATTCTCTCCCTCTAACTTTAATTCTCTATTATCTATATTGCCATGAATGAACAATTTGTTTAGAACGTTTGCTAAATGAAGTAGCAACTGAATGATTACGAAATAAACCAGACAAATTACACTTTGTGTTAAATGAATTTAGCTTTTTTCGTGAGAGAAATTTCTATCTGAAATGTCTCTCTCTGAAATTTTCTCTGTTATTCAATTACTAACGAGAGAACTTTTTTCGGAGAAATAAAAGTTTCACTTAAATAATGTTTAAAACTATTAAGTCTTTTTAAAGTTTTCAGCCAGTAACTGAATACTGTGTATGAACTCTGAAATATCATTTGCTATAAGAGATGTTGATATATTTATTTATATATCAATAGAGAAATCATATTTTATGAACAGATATAAGTATTATTCCAAACGTTGAAAATATTTTATTTGGTAAAAAATTTAATATTTTTGTCATTCTTGTTTAACCCTAGTAACCTAGCTCTCAAAAGTGTGTTCATCAGCCTAGCCGCTGGTTCGTCCACGTCAGTGCTCAGTAAATCTCTTATAAACTCTTTATAAAATGACTTTTTGATATTTTCTCTTTTAAAAGCTTTCATTTGATATTTACGAATCCATTAGTAAACGACAAAGAATAATTATCTATTTCAAATACAATTTACAAGAAAAGATAAGAAACCAATATTTCTTTATTTGTATGGGCGGGGCTTATCACTGTGTACGGAGCTAAGTGAGTTGCGGAGTAATTTTGACTCCGTAAGCCGTTTATGTGGTGTAATAGATTTTTAATTGAAGAGCAAATATCGAACCTATCAAATATTTCTGAATGGAGTGTCTAATGCAGCGGTTCCCTATAGGTGGTCCCGTGGACCCCTAGCAAGGAGTCCCGCGCTATAAGCAGCGACACTAAGTCTGGAATTGGATAGTTCAAACTGCTTTGTGTTTAATTACTTAAATGAATCATATATGTGTTATTTCATATTTTGTGGTTATAAATTTAAACGCATTACCAAATATAGTTTCATAGTTTTCGAGTGATATTAATTAATTAATTTCGATTTTATTCTATTTTTAATATATTATTAGTAATTACTAAATACTAATTGCTATATATAATTTTATTTTTAATATATTTTTAGTATTAATATTCCGCCTATAAACTTTTTTAATTGAATAATTAGTTTGATAAAATCTCCCAAGTACAAGCGCTAAATTATAATTTTATCTCAGGGGTCCACAGCTCAAATTGTTTTCTATGCAGGGGTCCCTAAAGAAAAGGCTATAGGGAACCAGTGGTCTAATGGTAGATAGATCCTTACTCACGTAATGACTAATGAAAATTCTAAAAATGACAGAAAGATACTTTAACCTCTGTTTCTTTCAATCAATTCAGTCTGAATCAACCAATGCCAGAGATTAATCTAAACTATCTTAACCCTTTAATGCCCCAGATATGCTGTAGGCCAAATTTTTTTTTTTTGATAAATCATTATTAGATATCACTGTTAACCTTTTTAAGAAGGGATATGTTTGAAAAATATCACTTTCTATTAATATTTTTTTATTAAGTCTAATGTCCTTCCGGAAGAAATTTGAGTGGTTTAAAGTTTAAAATAATTATGTGGCATAGCCTACATTTATTTTCACGCCTCTTATTGCCAGAATATGATTATATGGAACAAATTTAGACATTATTTGATGTTTTTCTAATGTCCTCCCCAGAGGACGTTAGGCGTAAAAGGGTTAAATATAAATCTAAAAATAAAAAATAATCCAACGTATCTCATGAACTATCAAGAATGTTCTACTTGAAATATATTACTTTATTCCAATAACATTCAACTCTGAATTCTGTTTGGTATGTTTTGTATCAAAGAAGTCGTTTTTTTCAGGATATATTAGGTTATTGAAAATCTAGATGCACCATTTTCAGTTATAACCGCTTTTCGTTTCTATCCTCTAAACTATCATTTCCAGTTCCTATTTATGTTTTTTGTCAACCTCAATTGAATGAATTATTCGTATTCAATATTTTAAAGAATATATAGAAGATATCACTTGAATATCTGTAATACATTGTGACTCGATGTAGAAAGTTAGGTATTCAATGTAACTATTATAAATAACTGTTTTGTAGAATATTTACATCTCGATTAAAATAATTATACATATTACTAGTTAAAATGAAAAAAATAACTAAAAATATTCAGTATAGAATTATTAGATTAATGAATTTCTATTGAAAAATTCACTTCCATTCAAATACGTTATCGGCTCGGTATTTTACAATCATTTTTAACGCATCTACCAATGTACTATTAAATATAGTGGAAGATTAGAGAGTCAGTAGTAATATTTAAAAAAAACTCATTGTATTGAAAATATAAAACAGTAAGTATAAAACTAAGTCTAAGATTTATTTTAGATTTATTTGCATGTGTTCTTTGTTAAAATGTCCAAATGGGACAAAAAAGATTAATAATTATTTGGGGTTTGCTCCCTAATCTACCGAAGCATAATAATTATTTGGATAACGGTTTGTAGTATTCTAAGAATATCAGAAAAAATGAATTAAATTAATTAAATGCAATGTTTGTAAATATTTTAAAATTGGTATAGGAACACAACGATAAATTGGCAAATGTAGAAAATAATAGAAAACTAAAGTGTGTATACTGAAAAAAATCCCCGGGATAAAAACCTCCCATAAAACAAATTTGTGCCCAATTTGTCTATTAATAGCTATTCATTCCTAGTTTTAATCGTTGACCATCAGTCTCAAGCTTAACGACTAACTAAGAAACATAAAATTTATGTACTGTATAGTCACTGTTGCTGTAGACCATAGTTGAATGTAGAAGATTAAGAGAAGAGGTAATATTTGAATAAGTTAAGTTGAGGTAATCAGCATCTATTTATATTCAAAAATTTTAAGCTAAAATCAGTTTATTGCTGCATCGTTTATTCAAGTGGTAATACATATTAACCGAATGGTATCATTTGAACATTTATGTGCCTTATTTGTATATTGATAGTTATATATCGCCAGTTAATTACCATGAGTCTATAATTCAATAGTTAACTAGTTTCTCTCTCTTGTGTATATATTATATATATGTTACGTGTATGTATGGTTAATTAAATGTCACAATCACCTAGTCCTATATGTGACTTCAAATTCGATTGCAAATGGTTGAATCTTCTGCCTCAAAGTCATTCCCGGAATTTCCGGAACACTCCTCATGAAGAATCGGCAAAAATAAGATTTTTTGATTAAACTAAGCAATGCTTAAACTAAGATTAAACTTACTAAGCAATATAGTTCTATTATACACTACAACAAGGCCATAGCAAACATTTTAAGCTCTTAGTTTTGTATAGCGGATTTACAATTTTCAACTTTTATGTGACGTTAGATAGTTACAGTCTTAACTGTTCTAATTTGATACTATAAGTACATGCTTTTCTTTCTGATATTGACTTTTTCCTCTTTTTGTAGGTATTTTAGGCGAAAATGGATGAAATTAAATCTTACATATTCTATTTTAGACGTAGAGATATTCTTTCTTCTTTGGATGTTTTCCGGGGGGATTTCTTCCTCGGGGAATATTTTCCAATGCGATTTTTTCCTCTGGTGATCTTTTCCAGGGGAAATTTTTTGCAGGGGATTCTTTCCTAGACCCCTGAAACAGGAACAAGTAGAGCACTTACTTTCGCAGACCTACATTTCTTTGTAATTTTTTTATGTTTTGGTGACCTTGACCTTCAAATCGATCGCTCCCAAAATCTAATCAAGTGGTTCTTGAATAAATGACCGATAGTCACACAAAATTTCAGATAATTTGATTTATTACATATGAATTAAGCGAATAAAAAATTATTTAACAATATTAAAAATAAATAAATACACAATACACACTACCGATCAGACCATAACCTTCTGCAATTTTTCAAAGATAGAAAAACACTTTGATTTTGTGAAATTAGCGTAATTCAGTGAATTTTTTTCTCTAATAGTACATTTGAAGAGTTTGGTTCCAAAACGCGATAAACGCCACTTTTGAAAAAAATGAGTTTCCACCTAAATCAATATTGTATTTCGTCGGTATTGTGGATTTGAATTGTTTATGTTATTATAACCTCAATATGCTATGTGAATGATTGAAACAGAAAATAGTGGTTTTCATCTTTGTACTTTCTTGGTAAAGAAAACACATTTTAACTCAAATTGATCAAAATGGATTTATAGCGTTTTGGAACCAAACTCTTCATTTGGAAAGTGACTTATTTCTCTGATAGTACATCATAATGACTTTTGTCTCAGATAGTACGTCATCACCATTTTATTGGAAATTATCACAGTGACTCTTTTTTCTGATAGTACATCATCACAGTGACTCTTTTCTCTGATAGTACATCATCACAGTAACTCTTTTCTCTGATAGTACATCATCACAGTGACTCTTTTCTCTGATAGTACCTCATCACAGTGACTCTTTTCTCTGATAGTACATCATCACAGTGACTCTTTCCTATGATATTGCATCATCACAGTGACTCTTTTCTCTGATAGTACATCATCACAGTGACTCTTTTCTCTGATGGTACATCATCACAGTGACCCTTTTCTCTGATAGTACATCATCACAGTGACTCTTTTTTCTGATGGTACATCATCACAGTGACTCTTTCCTCGGATAGTACATTATCACAGTGACTCTTTTCTCTGATAGTACATCATCACAGTGACTCTTTTCTCTGATAGTTCATCATCACAGTGACTCTTTTCTCTGATGGTACATCATCACAGTGACCCTTTTCTCTGATAGTACATCATCACAGTGACTCTTTTCTAAATTAGTACATCATCACAGTGACTCTTTTCTCTGATAGTACATCATCACAGTGACTCTTTTCTCTGATAGTACATCATCACAGTGACTCTTTTCTATGATAGTAAATCATCACAGTGACTCTTTTTCTGATAGTACATCATCACAGTGAATTTTTTCTCAGATAGTACATCATTACAGTGACTCTTTTCTCTGATAGTACATCATCACAATGACTCTTTTCTATGATAGTACCTCATCACAGTGACTCTTTTCTCTGATGGTACATCATCACAATGACCCTTTTCTCTGATAGTACATCATCACAGTGACTCTTTTCTATGATAGTACATCATCACAGTGACTCTTTTCTCTGATGGTACATCATCACAGTGACTCTTTTCTCTGATAGTACATTATCACAGAGACTCTCTTCTCTGATAGTATATCATCACAGTGACTCTTTTCTCTGATGGTACATCATCACAGTGACCCTTTTCTCTGATAGTAAATCATCACAGTGACTCTTTTCTATGATAGTACATCTTCACAGTGACTCTTTTCTCTGATAGTAAATCATCACAGTGACTCTTTTCTATGATAGTAAATCATCACAGTGACTCTTTTCTATGATAGTACATCATCACAGTGACTCTTTTCTCAGATGGTACATCATTACAGTGACTCTTTTCTCTAATAGTACATTATCACAGAGACTCTCTTCTCTGATAGTACATCATCACAGTGACTCTTTTCTCTGATGGTACATCATCACAGTGACCCTTTTCTCTGATAGTACATCATCACAGTAACTCTTTTCTATGATAGTACATCTTCACAGTGACTCTTTTCTCTGATAGTAAATCATCACAGTGACTCTTTTTCTGATAGTACATCATCACAGTGAATCTTTTCTCAGATGGTACATCATTACAGTGACTCTTTTCTCTGATAGTACATCATCACAGTGACTCTTTTCTATGATAGTACCTCATCACAGTGACTCTTTTCTCTGATGGTACATCATCACAATGACCCTTTTCTCTGATAGTACATCATCACAGTAAATCTTTTCTATGATAGTACATCATCACAGTGACTCTTTTCTCTGATGGTACATCATCACAGTGACTCTTTTTCTCTGATAGTACATCATCACAGTGACTCTCTTCTCTGATAGTACATCATCACAGTGACTCTTTTCTCTGATAGTACATCATTACAGTGACTCTTTTCTCTGATAGTACATCATCACAGTGACTCTCTTCTCTGATAGTACATCATCACAGTGACTCTCTTCTCTGATAGTACATCATCACAGTGACTCTTTTCTCTGATAGTACATCTTCACTGTGACTCTTTTCTCTGATAGTACATCATCACAGTGACTCTCTTCTCTGATAGTACATCATCACAGTGACTCTTTTCTCTGATGGTACATCATCACAGTGACTGTTTGCTCTGATGGTACATCATCACAGTGACTCTTTTCTCTGATAGTACATCATCACAGTGACTCTTTTCTCTGATTGTACATCATCACAGTGACTCTCTTCTCTGATAGTACATCATCAAAGTGACTCTTTTTTCTGATGGTACATCATCACAGTGACTCTTTTCTCTGATAGTACACCATCACAGTGACTCTTTTCTCTGATGGTACATCATCACAGTGACTCTTTTCTCTGATAGTACACCATCACAGTGACTCTTTTCTCTGATGGTACATCATCACAGTGACTCTTTTCTCTGATGGTACACCATCACAGTGACTGTTTTCTCTGATGGTACATCATCACAGTGACTTTTTTCTCTGAAGGTACACCATCACAGTGACTCTTTTCTCTGATGGTACATCATCACAATGACTCTTTTCTTTTTTCTGATATTACGATGTACACAAAATATATTCCATCAATTTTTTAAAACAGTTATCTCTACTGCTCCCATTTTGTAGAAGATTTGTAATGCAACAAAATTAAGTGTTTTTTTCGTTTAAATTTCATCACTGGATTTTGTTGAAGGTATCGATAAACGATCAAACGAGGTTAGTGCCTCTCCTATAAAAATGAAGCAAAATAAATATCATCAAACTTCTGATTCAATTACTTTGGGGTCAAGAAACACATCCTATTGTCACTTCACTTAACTCGAACAAATGAAAGTTTATTGTAGAGTGTTATAAATACTTTTGAAAGAAACAGGTAATGTAGCTATGAAGTTTTTCAAGCCCATATGAAGTTATCTTCATATGGGATTGAAAATCATTGATCATAATCATTGTTTTTTTATTTCATTTATATTATGTATCTTCTTTTTCGTCAATAAAGTTATTATTATAGCTATTTAGAACTATTATTATTGTTAGTTGAAAACTTCAATTACTTTGATTGAACTGAATAAACACTTTCGTGTTTTTGATATGAGGATTGAGGATCCATTCGAAACTGACACGTTAAGTAAGCAATAAATCATTCATGAACGAGTAAATCAACATAGAAAACTCGGTTGTTCATTTAACAGTTATTGTGAGATTCACGAGTTTTATAATTATTTTTCATCGTGGGAATGTAGCAGCGTCCATTGGTTTATCGTTGGAAAAATTTAAGATAATTCTTTCGTTTCATTTAAATAACATTGGGAGGATATTTTAAGTACAGGGTGGGGCGTAAGTTTGGAAGCAAATGAAAGTGCATATTATAATCCAACGAAAAATATATTTAATAATTTACAGTTATGTATTATTACATAAGGGTTTAAAGAATTCAAAAATCATAAATTTATTCAAAATGTCCCCCTTGTTTTTAATAACAGCCTCAAATCTCCTCCAAACTCCTCCTACTGCGGCACGCAACTGTTCTTGTGAAATTTCCTTCCAAGATCTCTGGAGCGAACGCTTTAAATCATCCACACTGCGATGGAATTTACCACAGGCCTTTGATTCAAGAATGGACCATACCGAAAAGTCCATAGGATTAACATCTGGGGAGCAGGGAGGCCACATTTCTTTGGACCAAAACCGTGGAAGATGGTCATGGCACCAGTTTTGAGTGACATTTGCAGTATGTGAAGTCGCGCCGTCTTGCTGAAATGTCCATAGAGTGTCATTACCGAAGTGATCCTTAGCTGACTCCAACATTGGCGTCAAAATATTCTCAATATAACATTTAGCATTGATTTTGGCGCCTTGTTCCACAAAAATTAAAGGAGATCTCCAAGTTTCTGAAACGGCGGCCCAGACCATTACTGAAGCAGGTTTCATGGTTCTGTGGACAGTTTTTTGGTTGTATGGGATGTCTTTTGCACTTTTACCAATTATTCTGTCATTCCTCCAGTTGTGAGCCATTTCCACTGTGAACATTTTTTCGTCAGACCAAACAATTTCACCAGCCGTGCCAGACTTCAATTCTCTCAGAAGTGCTTTGCTTCTCTCCAATCTCTTTTTCTTTACAGCTTCTGACAGAGTCTGTCTCTTTTGGAGAGTGAAAGAGGACATCTATAGGTCTTCTTTGACAACTCTTCTCATTGTTCTGGGACTCACATTAGCTGTTTTGGATAACAATTGTATTGACCTTTTCGGGTTCCTCCTGATCTTCTCTCGGGCACATTTTATCAGTTGTTTGGTGCGTTGCGAGTGTGGTCTACCACTTCTTGGACGATCAGTCAAGTCTCCTCTCTCATTAAAACGCTTCAAACACTTCCAAACAGTCGATCTCGCAATTGAGAGAGTCTTTGAAATGACGGAATCTGATTTACGGCACGGTGTAGAGCATTAATGGCTTCTCTTTTGTCTGACATTTTTGAATTGACTAAATTTTTGTAAAAAATAACACTGCCACGTCATAATGTAGTGTCTCTACTATAGTTCAAACCCTATCACCTACTTAGGAACTTATTTTGTAAGAATTATATTAATGATTGAAAAATTGCTTCCAAACTTACGCCCCACCCTGTATAATTTGGATGTAACCGAAGACTGGTGTATAACATAACTTCAATAAAGTTTTAATAAAATATATATTTATTTATCAGTATTCTCTTTATTCTTGATTTATAAAAACAACAAATTTTTAATAAAAAACAAATTTCAATTGTATTTGAAACAAAACCAAATTTGCGAAGCTTACTATTTACAGTAAATTGACCTTAATAAAGCTTACAAAAATAGTCGATGTTTTCATTTGAAGTCAAAAATAGTGATTCTCACCCCAAAGCCGCTTGCAATCACGAATATTTTTGTGATTTTGACTGCTGCGGCTACTTCCGATTCATTAGATCGAACCATGATTTGAATACACTTGCCACCCTACAAAAATCACAAACAAATTGGGAATAGGAAAAGTGTACACTGTACGGTTTACTCATTGCTATTCATTTTCAGTGATTTGATTTAGCAAATGATTATCAAAATGAATCTCTCGAGTTGAATAATTAATTTCATCCAGATTCAAATAAAACTAAACAATAACTGGATTTTTTTTCAATTTAATTAATTAAGGATTGGAAGAAGCACTCAGTAAAGAATTTGACTCCATGAACACAGTCACCTACCTCCGACAGTGACAATGCTCATGGATGCCAAACAGTTACTCCATGAATGCAGTCACTTTTCCTAGGAATCTGAGGAAAGAGACACTTAATTCCAAGTGACTGCTCTCACGGATGTGAGTGGAAATGAAGAGGTGATAGTAAACGAAGCCTACCTGATACAAAAATTAAAACCTCGTAGTTGATTAGTATAACCTTAGGGCCTAGTGTTATTCTCTAAAACTTCAAGTGACGTTAAGAAGAATATGGTGAAAATGAAAAAAAAACAATACATGATCTAATTAAATTAAAACAGCTTGGGGCATTAGGGACGCCGATCCCCTTCTCTTTCCTTCACCAGACAGTTTCAAAATAGATATCATTTAACTTTTTTCCTGTCCCATATCTCACTCTTACATCCTAATTTGCATATTCCTTTCCACACATTACATTAATTTTCGCTGAAAGTAAGTTTACAGTTCACATTATAAATTCTTAAATAATCTTACACTGACATCTCAGTAAACCCATTTGATTAGTTCATTTGCTAACTCGTTAGGTAGTATATTTCTTTAGGAATATCAGACACTCGATGCTATACATAAGCTATGACATATCACCTAATGAGATTCACCATCGAATGCATAAAAGTTGATATTACGTCTAGTTATGGCACGTGTCGGCTAACAAGAAATTGAGAAAGTTATAAGGGGAAATCAGAGATTTGAATATTATAATACTTAATCTCCAATGGCCACAATAACGCTTTATTTATGTGTTGTTGAATGATTGTAAAGGAAAGTGGTCTTCCTATTTATAGAACAAGAAATACATTATAGAAAAGTCATAAAACAGGAACTACAACAAAGAACTAGTTACGGAACAAGAAATACATTAAAAAACTAGACATAAAAAATAAAATATTAAGAACTAGATGACGGGCAATTGAAGAGCGTATACCTTCGTCGACTTTCAAAATCACCTTTACCATCCAATTACCCTTTAGTTATGAAAATCATTGACCTTTGACCCGTTCACTAGCCAAAATTTGATAAACTGGTTCCTGGATAACGAAATCGTTTTATCAAATTTCAGGAAATTTGGTTGAATGCTCTTTGAGTTATTGAGTTATAAATGGATTTGTCCTTTAACTTTGACCCGATCGTTCACAAAATCTAATCAAACAGTTCCTGTATACTGACCAGTCGTGCCACCTAATTTCAAGCAATTTGGTAGAAAACACTTTTTGAGTTATGCGAATAACAAGCTTGATAATAAACATATGTGGATTGAAACAGGAAACTCGTAGCAAGTTAAAGAACATGAAATATATTAAGCAACAAGGACAATGTACAACTGTCATTTGATTTTGACCTTTTCATGATCTTGACCTAAATCAGATCAAATGGTTCCTGGATAATGACCATTTGTCCCACCAAATTTCAGGTCTTTTGACTGAATATTTTCTGATTTACAAATGACCTTAACCTTGACATTTGACCCGATCGCTCCAAAAATCAAATCAAATGGTTCCTAGATAATGACCAATTGTCCTCTCAAATATCGAGTAATTTGTAAGAATAGTTTTTGAGTTATAGATAATCTTGATCTTGACCTTTGACACGATCGTTCCAAAAATCCAATCAAATGGTTCCTAGATGATGACTCCTCTCAAATTTGGTGCTCAACTGCCAGTGTGTCCTACCCAGTCAGAAAAATAAGGTTGTATTATGAGTGGCTATGGTTGGCGAGGTTATATTATAGGAGATTATGAGCGGCATCCCCGCCAATTCAAAGAATATAGGTGATTATGAGCGGCATCCTCGCTCATAAAATATAGGCGGGATCTGCAACCATAAATCGACCATAATATAATCGGACTGCCCGCCTATAAAATAAATCATAAATATTATAGGAGATTATGAGCGGCATCCCCGCCCAAGAAAATATAAGCGGCATCGCAACAATAATAGGTACAGTTGCGCTTCCCGCTTATAGTTGAAAATATATATTTTACATTATTTTGAATATGCATACAATATACTATACCTACCTATATCAAGGTAAGATCGAAGTAGTAGGTTTGTTATATGTAGTTTGAAATATAGTAATTCTCTTCTGAGCGCAATTCCAAACTTTTTTTGTAGTACATACCACTTTCTATAACTGATACACATGAATATTTTGAGCATATCTCCCTATAGCTTGGCTGCAGAGTACCTATATACCAATCAAGCAAGCATGTTTATTGATTTAACTATACAGGCACTTAAATATATAAGCATTATGTATTAAGAACTTTATGCAATATTTATACCATAATAATTCAGGAAGCATAAACTAGTAACGCGAAATTGAAGCAATAATTTCACATTGTAAATTTTTGGTAAATTAATTTCATGTTTCGATGATATGGCTATTTCTAAATTTTCCAAATCGATAATTTCATAATTTTCATTTATAACATATATAATATATTGATTAAGAAATTGCGTATTTCATTGTATTCTGTTTATTTGGATGTGTTAATTAATGTGTCGATTAATTTGCTTAAAACGGATATTTCAAATTAATTTTAATTTAGATTAATCCTATTTTAAAATTTAAATTTATCATTTCGGCAATAATTTGTCTCAATATTGAAGTTAATGCCTCGTAGATGGAACTACGAACGAAAAACAAATCTTACATAATTTTTCAATATACTATTAAATTGTTATCTAGCCGCATTTACACACCCATGCATGCATGATGCATACGAATAACCAAGTCAGCCACTCATATCTGTGCCCGATAGGAACTGATCAACCATCTCACTTTTTCTTACCACTTTAAATACCTATAAGTATGATAATTGAAATTATATGAAGTTTGAGAACCCTCCACATATCAGCTAATTAATTAGCTGGGTGGTGGTATTATTCTTCATCAAGACATTTAATAATTTAGGTGGCCTCCTACCAATTATTTTATTCTGAAAATAAGAAAATTAGGTACAGTTGATGATCATATGCCAATATTGATCATATCATCATATGAAAAATAAAACTGTCAGATTTACATTACTGATAATTGCTCTTATTACGTAGCTACTACTTGGTTAATTATTTTTCTGTTATATAGTTTCCTTTTTCAAAATAAAAATATGATGTTGGTAGCCCTGTTGGGTGTTGGCAGCCTGATTGCAGTGACGTTGCAAATTCTCGCAAGCCAAGTTTTCCAGGTTTGAGGGTTTGAGGAATCCTGATTCCTGACTAGGAATGGTGCAAATACATAGCTTTTAACTAAGTAATCTTCGATCAATCATCTAATTATTGAACTGTTTGAGCAAATATTGAAAACGAAGCTAAGTTAGGCTAGGTACCTACCTTATGGAAGAAGAAACTGTTGTTAACGGTAAGTTTTCTTAAGTTGCTTTAAGCATCCAGGTGCATCTTTTAAAGGTAGGTACTAGGTAGATATCTATCAATTTCATTGAATTTACAGCAGAATATTGGTCGGTTAGTAACAGGCTAACAGCTAACTTGGAAGGTAGGAAGTACCTACCTACTTATTTTAACTAAGGCAAATAAAAAACCTAGATATTAGGGTCCCCTTTAATTTCAGATTGCGACTCTCTCAAGAAAGTTTCTAAAACCTTCTGAATCAAATTTTCATTGAAATGTTACATACCATTTATACCAAAAGATGTGCAATAGCTATACAGCCTACTGGCAATTTGGCAAATGCAATAAATTATTAGGTACCTAGGTTGGTACCTAATATCCAGTCTGCAGAAGGTGTGTCTTTTCCCGCAGAGATTTTAATTTGAGAGACAGTTACTCTCCGACTCTCAGTAGCAGATTCAGAATCTCCCGCAGCTAAATTAATGGTAACATAGGAATTAATTCAAAATTTCCCGCAGCTAAATTAATGGTAACATAGGAATTAATTCAAGCTCTCCCGCAGAGATCTCCAATTTCTAAAAATTCAATCAAAAACTCCTGCAGAGAGTCTTGGAAAAATGTTCCATATTCTGCAGGCTGGCCTAATATAAATGATACCTAATATTAATTTGAAGCTGTGATGTTTACCTTTGAGGCCGCAGTTAGCCGTTAGGTACTGTCATTGAATTACCTAGTAGCTAGTGTGCCAGAATTTAACTAGTTAGGCACTTCATCCTAACTACCTAATTAGTTTAACTTCTCTTCACTTCCTCTAAGCTCTAAGTAAAATAGGTAGGTATGTACCTAGTTTGGTTCATAAACTCTCAAACCATCTCCAAAAGACCAAAACCATCTCAAACCATCTCCTATGTAAGTTAAAGCAAATTATTCAATTAATTGGCTTAGATTTTTAAAGGTGAAAACTCATATAAGTATGTCTAATTGGCTTAAAATTTTGAATTAATTCCTATGTTTCCATGTTAATTTTGGCTTGAGGCTTGAAATCTTAAAATATGAGCCAAATTGGCTTTGCTCAGAATTTTTGTGAAATTTTGGCTCCAAAGTTGGCTTACAATTTTCCAGCCTCTGAAACATGGCATAGTACCTACCTAATTATCAGTTACCATTAATTAATTTAATTTAGCTAAGGGAGATTCTGAATCTGCTACGGAGAGCATGAGAGTACCTACTTAAGTTCTAACTCTCTCGACATAAAATCTCTGCGAGTCAGAAGACGCATTATGCAAAGTGGCCACAAAGTTACAAACTCGCCAATATATTTTAATATTGATGAGTAATGACATAGGTATACTCAAGTACCTAGCATTTCCTATGTGTGCAACTTTTAGTTTTTAATTTTGAATTTCATCCTTGGTATTGTTGTTACCTAACTATTTTGGCTCCGCTGCCTATGAAGCTATGGTAAGTTCACCAAGAAAAGTGATATTTCAAATTGTTGACATAAGAAACACTCAGTCAGCCTGGCTCTGCAGTTGTAACTGCTTTTAAACAGCATTTTTTCTAGGTAACAATAAAGCATGGCTTGCTCATTATTTTCCTGAAGAGTTTGACAATCATTTTGGGCCCTTAATTGCATATTATTTTCTCCTATACTGCTATGTTATTTTGGAGAGATATCATAATAATTAGATTTATGGGAAAGAAATTTTTTCTTATTTGGAGATAACTATTAAAATGGAGAGTTCTTGATCCATAATATTTCATTTGGCCATTTGTTTTTCTAATTCTTTAAAAAAAAAAGATAAATTTATGCAAGAGAATCAAATTATTACAAATTCTTTACAAAATAGCCAGACTCCAGAAACTTTCAAGAGTTAACAGTAACTCTTTTTCTAAATTTTCTTGTAAATGTTAATACATTTCTATGGTTTATTAATTAATAATAAATTGCAATTCTTTCAAAGATAAATTAAAATAACTATTTATTTATTGAATAGCTAGATACAAATAAATTTTGAATCTCATGCTATTGGTATGGAAATAGTTATGACAATTTTATGTAATTTAATTCAAAATATTTTCTTTACAGTAATTCAAGTTGTGAATGGTGGTACAATGAGGAAATTGTTCAGTTAAAAACCAATGTTGCCAAATTGGAAAAATGGATGGTTCATCCAAAATTTTCATACCTGCCAACCCTGTGGAAGAGTTAGACAGTTTGTCTAAAAACAGCTCTGGTACTTATTAATTAAAAACAAATTGGATTCCATGAAGTAACAAATTGGATTCCATGAAGTAGCTACTAACATAAATATTATCTAGGCATGAGATAATCATACCATTTATCTTTTTCAGATCTCTATTCTCAATCTTATTCCTTTTAAAGTCTGGGTCACTGCAGATCATTGAGAGATAACTGATGGAAAAAACAATGCCTGAAAGACTGGCCTTCCAATTCTTTCTGACTGGGTTTGGAAAATGGAGAATTTCCTATAGTAAATTAATCTTCAGAGATCATAAGATCTTAAAATTTGTGTTAGGTTAGTATGAATGAATGTTACCAACTTATTTGTCCATCTAAACTTCTAAAGTATACGATTGTTCAAACATTTTACACAGATATCAGTTGCATTGACGTTTTTCAAAATTATGTATTGCACTTTCCAGGTACTATCAAATCTACACACATATGCATCTTCTAAAGAAGAAAAATAAATCCGCGCCGATCAGGAGTTTATGATTGGGAAGGTGGCAGGAAGTTGGATGTGTACACTACAATGTAAGTTCTCGAATGAACTAATTTTT
This sequence comes from Caprella mutica, assembly GCA_947561585.1. Taxonomy (NCBI): domain Eukaryota; kingdom Metazoa; phylum Arthropoda; class Malacostraca; order Amphipoda; family Caprellidae; genus Caprella; species Caprella mutica. The sequence goes on along the minus strand of CANNZV010001570.1, from coordinate 9,324 downwards.
ATTGAGAACTACAAACGAAATGAAAATTTGCCTATATAGGCCGAATAGCTAATCTATAAAATTTTCATTTTACACCTAATAAATAAATAGATGAATAAATAAATACACTTAATAAATTTTCTTGCCAGCTATGTAACACAACATTTCCAAAATGATTACAAACTATGACATTTTTTGTAATTAGCAAAATTAATTTAACATATTCCTGTATTGAAATATTGTTTTTCATCTGATAATCTTATTTCAGCTTCTTCTCTTGTTCCTGAATCTGCAATTCACTCTGGTGCTGTGACTGCAATTCACTCTGGTGATGTCACTGCAATTCACTCTGGTGCTGCCACTGCAATTCACTCTGGTGCTGCCACTGCAATTCACTCTGGTGCTGCCACTGCAATTCACTCTGGTGCTGTGACTGCAATTCACTCTGGTGCTGCCACTGCAATTCACTCTGGTGCTGTGACTGCAATTCACTCTGGTGTTGCCACTGCAATTCACTCTGGTGCTGCCACTGCAATTCACTCTGGTGCTGCCACTGCAATTCACTCTGGTGCTGTGACTGCAATTCATTATGGTGATGTCAGTGCAATTCACTCTGTGTCACGGTGGATACCCTGATGGTATTGTTAGAACTCTGTTTTGTCCATGTAGCTAACTTCTCCCTTAGTTAGCTACATGGTAGGATTCTTTACAGCCCTACCTACCATTTTTTCTGAAGTGACTTTAAATAATATGTATAATTCATATGTAAGTAACAGGTTGAAATTCAGTTATGATACTAGGTTGTTGGTAGGCTTTTCAAATCTCATGTAGAATATTGTACCTTTTTTATGTGGTTGAGGGCGGGGGTCTGATTATCAGACTAGGGGTTTTTGTAAACATTTTTGCCGGTCACCCAACTTGTTATCACGATCCTATCTTCTGGGTAGGCCTTCTTTTTGTTATATTGTAGTTTATTTTAATTTAGCGTCTATTTGTATTTCTCCTCTTCCTTCTGCTTTGCTATGTCGATGGGTAAACAGACTGACTGTGTAGGTCTCTTATCCATGGGTAAGCAGACTGACTGTGTAGGTCTTAAGTCTAACCCATGGATGTCTATTTTTGTGGCATTTCATTATACATCTATTCCCTATAATTAGCAGCTATATTTCATGTGTTAAATGTATCTTTGTAAATATTATTTCACAGCTTTTAATATCATCGTAATAAATAATACTTTATATATTTTCATTTAATCCAATACCCAACCAAAAAAAATTAAGGTTGGCAGAAAAGCCATTATGGTCGGGCTGCCGTACCCAATATGGTTGGCAATATAGGTGCCAAAAGTCCGCTTTGCCGACCATAATTATGGTTGGTTAGCCAACTATAATTATGGTTGGTGAGCCAACCATACCCCACCGATGTATGTATAGGCGGAGTATGGTTGGCTCGTCACTCATATATAGGCGGCGTATGGTTGGCTTACCAACCGTAATTATGGTTGGCAAAGCGGACTTTTGGCACCTATATTGGCAACCATATTGGGTACGGCAGCCCGACCATAATGGCTTTTCTGCCAACCTTAATTTTCTGATTGGGTAGTTATAGAACGACTATAATAATTTCGGGTCTAAGAAAATATCCCCCGGCGGAAAAATCTACCGAGGAAAAAATCCCCCCGAAAAAATCCCCCGAGGAAAAAATCCCCCCGAAAAAATCCCCCGAGGAAAAAATCCCCCCGGAAAAAATCTCCCCGGAAGAAATCCCCCGGAAATCATCAAACGAAGAAAGAATATCCTCAAGTCAACTATCGAATATGTAATGAATAATGCCTTCCACAATTTTCCTAATATACCCATAAAAAGAGGAAAAAGATAATATCAGAAAAAAAAAGCATGTACTTATAGTTTCAAAGTACAACAGTTTGAACAAATATAAAATTTATGTTAGACTGTATCAATCTAACGTTACATAATCTGAAATTTGTAAATAGGCTGTACAAAACTGAAAGTTAAAATTGTATGTTATGGCCTTAATATAACTTATAAATGAACTATATTCGTCATATTTTTTCTACAACATTGCGCCAATGCGCAGTCTATTAAAAATTCTTGATATTTGCGATTCCTCATAGGAGTGTTATTAGCACTTAGGTTGCTCTTTGCAAAATTCCTGTAATGATTGTTTTATTGCAAAAGACTTTGACGTAGAAGATTCACCCATTTAATATCAAATTACAGTCAACAATACCTTTTGTGATTGTGACATTTAATTAACCATACATACATGTAACATAATAAATATAATATACACACAACTATAGAGTGATGGTAAATGATTAAAACTAGCGACATACAGTATAACTATCAATAGACAAATAAGGCACAGAAATGTTTAAACGATGCCATTCAGTTAATATGTATTACCACTGGAATAAACGAGTTAAGGAATCATTTTTACTTAGTATACAAAACAGAAACATTGTTAAATGAAGACAAATTGATTAAAAAAAATATATGAAATACATTATTATATAAATATTACAGTAAATAAGCAAATACAAGAAAAAAATATAACTTTACTTAGAAAATACTATGAGATGAAACAAAGAAATTATTGTCTTAGTGACACAGTGTAATTTCTTTGTTAAGACAAAGCATTTCTACATTATCAGTTCATAACGGGTTTAGTGTCTAATTAAAAAAAAATTTGTTTATAATTTGAGAATTGATCAAGCCTTCAAGCTTAATATTAATTTGAACTCAATATAAAACAAATCCGACCAATGTTTGTGAAATATTTAGAATTTTCAACACAACATCTAAGATTATCAAACTGATATTACCTACCTAATTCTCTGACAATTTCACTCGATCGAATTTGATGGATATTAATTAATAATACTTTTACATATAAATGAAAATTGTAAAAATGAAAGTGTTAATGATACGGAGAATAAAATTGTAAATGTAATAAACATTGAACAAACATAAAAGTGATTTAACATCCACTTGATTTATAATATACAGGCAGGTCTCGCTTTAAGTACAACTCACTTTAACAAAATTTTTACTTATTTCCAGTCATGATTCGAAATAAGAACCGTTCGTAGACATAGAAAACGGAGACAATTTTCTGTGATTATATCACGGTAACTAAAAAACAACAATATTATAATCCAGATGAGGTTATTAGAAGCAATTGGTTCAGAAATTCAACATATCCCATTCTAGGGTAAGTTCCGTGCTATCACACGGTTCCATATTTTCGAACACGTGAAAATCTTTATATAATAATCATTATTTAACTTTTATTTCAATTGGTATCCATATACAAAATTAGAATAGAAGTTAAATAAAAATTATAATATTTCCTTTTCTGACGTGTCCGAAATTGTAGAACCAACCAATACAATAATTGGAACTTAGTACCCTAATACCAAATATATTTCATACAGCATAAAATTGCAGTTTGTTAAATGTAGCACAATAATTATAGAAATCTATATATATATAAGTATCTATTAATTACTCACCTATACTGAGTGAGAGTTAAGCTATGGATGGATTTTAAAACATTTAATAAATGAACGACTTTAAACTTTTTCATCACAGTCACAAACAATGAAAGACTGCATATTATTATTAATATGCTTATATACTATACTCTAATAACAAATTTTCTTTTTATAACTCATAGAAAATGAGACATATAATCGAGGAGGGACAATTATAACTTTCTTGTTACTTTTATTCGCTTTAGTTACCGTTTGGTAACTAAACTGAGTCGTGATTTGGTAACTAAATTTGGGGATGCCTGTACAAGATATAAACTATAAATATTATAAATATGTAAAATCCTGTATGAAGATATATGTATACGTATCTTAACAAATAAATTAAAAATGGTCTTTATAATTTCTTTGTGAGTATTGAAGTTTGGCTTAGTGTGTGTTTAATAAAGTATCTTCGTTGATATACTATGTTCCTTTGAAAATTAAGTATTCCAATATCTATGTATATACTTAAGTTATAACTTTAAAAAAAAATGTCCCCTCAATCCCTTAACGAAGGGCTAACGCAATTTTTATGAATTAAAATGTTCTTAGAATGTGTTTATAACCAAATAGTATTTAAGAAAAGTCAAGCTATACATAAATTTTAAATAAATGACTGGCAGTTTTCCACCTGGCAGTTTTCCGCTTTGGCATTTTTCCGCCTGGCAGTTTTCCGAGTACCTATAGGGTACCTATACTATAATTTGTATTGAACAATATATTTAATTGAAATCAATAATTGTATCAATTTGCATCCCAAGACAACAGTTCAATTTATTCAATTTAATTAAAATAGTTGAAGCTTACGAAAAACATTCGAGAGAAACAATAATTAAACCTTTTTGTTAGAAAGATCAATTGAATCAGGGGAAAATCACAGGGGATTTCCATTTCTCAAAAAAAGGAACAAAAGTTGTCAACATTGGTAGAAAAGAGATGCAAGGTTTGTAATACTAGGGATTATTTAAGATTACTTCATCATTATTTATAATGTAATATTTAATATTATATCAATTTTATATAATATAAAGAAAATATATTCTTAAAAAAAAATGTAGCTATCTAAAAGAAAATAAAGTAAAGAATCTAATTACCACTTATATTATTTTCCAAGAGTTTAATTACTCTACCGCAAGATCTATTATATCTCTCTGAGTAAAGGATCTATTGAGCCATAGACAGTTACCCACAGAAGATTGATATATCTTTTCAGTCTACGTGTGTTTCTATTTATTCATAATGTAGTCGAGTAGATAGTATTTCACTATTCATTATAAATACATGCCTATTAGTAAACTAAACATAATTTTAAAGACATAATAGAATAACAAAGGTAACAGTTTTATGAAAATTTCTCAATAATAAGGAGGAAACAATGCCCAAATGACAAATTTGGATAATTATAATAATTATAATACTTACAATACCTAAAATACCTACTTATGTAATACCTACACTACCTACTTAATACTTATATAATACCTACAATACCTATTTATATAATACCTACAATACCTTATTAAATAATACCTACAATACCTTATTAAATAATACCTACAATACCTTATTAAATAATGCCTGTAAATCAGTAATTATTATTGATGATCATCCACCTTATAGATGACACTACAAAAACGCAATTGAAATTAATCAAAAAATTAAATCACAAATATTTCGTCGGACATTATCGATATAAAACCTAACGATAATCATAATCATAATATTTTACGATAATATACGAACAATGAATAAACAATTTGAAGATTATATATTTCTCGACTGGCTGTGATATCGATTTCAATCTATTCGTCTTTCGAACTAACGTATGCAATATGCACACTTCAATTACACCTTTTATAATTTCAATTATAAATGAAATATTCCTTCATTCGCCTTCAATAATATTTATTTATGAGTAGGGCATACGCATATACTTATTAGATTCGCGTATGCAATTATAAATATGCATATGCATTGCATTTATAAATATGCATATACTTTTATCAATATGCATTTGCTTCCCAGTTAAAATTCGGTGCAGGATAGGGGCAGCGGGTGGGGCGCGCAGGGCCGGCATCATGGCAGGCAGAAGGCTGCGATAGGGCCGCGACAGAGCATTTTTGTCCGCTTTTGGGGACCTCATTCTACGTCCCCCCACTGCACTGAACTACACTGGGGCGCTACCCTAAACTGCAGACACACGCGTCCTAACTACTAATGCGCGACCGCGTAGTGTCCGTGGCCACGCGTGAAACACTAGAGAAAAAATACCCTCATGGCAGATATTGACTGCGCCAATACTGCGCTGAATATGAACGCACATATTCATACTATGAAATATGACGCGTTTAACGCATATATACTTCATATTATGAATGTGACGTTATTCGGCAGCAATATTCCAGTCAATATCTACCATGAGGGTAAAAAATGATCATGATGTCTAAATAGCTATTTGAATTAATGTGATTGACGTTTCAAGTTAGGGAAAAATTTATTTAGTAGGGGTTAAATGTCTTTCAGAAAAAAAGGCCATATCGTTTAGCTACATCAAAAGGAAATTAAATAAAAGGGACTGGAAGAATCAGTCAGAAAGAAAAGTGGCTCTATAAACAATGTCACCTGCCACCCGTCAGTGACAATACTAATGAATGAAAAAAAAGCTTCTACGTGAATGCTGTCACTTATCAAGGATTGTGACGAAAAGAGTCACAAGCACCTGTGGCGATGGTGGATGGAAGAAGGAGATGATGGGAAATGAAGACTTCCTAATACAAAAATCTAAGACCTCGCAGTTGATGAATATAACTTTGCGCTGTTCTCCAAAACAGCAAGTAGCGTTAATAAAAATAAACATGGTAAAATAATACATTCCAAATTAGCTACAACAGTTCAGGGCTGAAGGACACCATCTCCTTTTCCATTTACGATATAATAGACTGTAAAGAGTAGTGGTGAGGTTATAAAAGTGAAGTAGATAGCTTTGAATTTATTTATTGGTAAGCAAACTAAAGCTATACATTGTAAATCTTACTTATATATTTTTCCTCTCTAACTGATTGTCAAAGTTTGTAAAATGAGTACCACTTGTTACTAATAATAAAAAATGTAACCATACTTACAAATATAAATTGGGAGAAGAGTAAGAGATTAGGTCGCCAACTTTGATAACGCGTTCCTCGGGGGTGTAGGTCATAAGCACCCCCCCCCCCCGATTACGAGCCATCTGTTTTTTAATCCTTATCTATTTACCTATATTATTTAATCCCCCTGACAGGTCATTAATCAATCATTAAGTGTGCAGTACAACAAACTAGTGAAACTACATTAGCAACTCTCAGTTATTTCTATCCAAGTACATAGTTCTTCATTTGTTTAACTATGTAAATAAGGATTAAGCAACAGGGAGGGGGGGGGGGGGCTCATGACCTGAGGGGGGGGGGGGCTCGTGATCAGGGGGGCTCATGACCGTGCTTAGGTGTGGGAGCGTATGCCCCTTCCTCTATGTCCATCCCAATCGCCAGAATTCTATAGAGGCTCATGACCGTGCTCAGGTGTGGGAGCGTATGCCCCTTCCTCTATGTCTATCCCAATCGCCAGAATTCTATAGGGATATTCCAATGGTTTCATGAACTGGTTTGAAATCGGGTCCGGACAGTGTTTCTGAAAATTGAAACGAACATTATAAACAATTCACTGAATAATTACATTTCGTGCTTATAATAGTAAATTTATGTTCAACTAAACAGCTGATATTGCTGTAATTAATCAACAGATGAATAAAAATACATACTTCAAAACTAACTAGGCACACTGTAGTTCAAAACTAGGCACACTGTAGTTCAAAACTAGGCACACTGTAGTTCAAAACTAGGCACACTGTAGTTCAAAACTAGGCACACTGTAGTTCAAAACTAGGCACACTGTAGTTCAAAACTAGGCACACTGTAGTTCAAAACTAGGCACACTGTAGTTCAAAACTAGGCACACTGTAGTTCAAAACTAGGCACACTGTAGTTCAAAACTAGGCACACTGTAGTTCAAAACTAGGCACACTGTAGTTCAAAACTAGGCACACTGTAGTTCAAAACTAGGCACACTGTAGTTCAAAACTAGGCACACTGTAGTTCAAAACTAGGCACACTGTAGTTCAAAACTAGGCACACTGTAGTTCAAAACTAGGCACACTGTAGTTCAAAACTAGGCACACTGTAGTTCAAAACTAGGCACACTGTAGTTCAAAACTAGGCACACTGTAGTTCAAAACTAGGCACACTGTAGTTCAAAACTAGGCACACTGTAGTTCAAAACTAGGCACACTGTAGTTCAAAACTAGGCACACTGTAGTTCAAAACTAGGCACACTGTAGTTCAAAACTAGGCACACTGTAGTTCAAAACTAGGCACACTGTAGTTCAAAACTAGGCACACTGTAGTTCAAAACTAGGCACACTGTAGTTCAAAACTAGGCACACTGTAGTTCAAAACTAGGCACACTGTAGTTCAAAACTAGGCACACTGTAGTTCAAAACTAGGCACACTGTAGTTCAAAACTAGGCACACTGTAGTTCAAAACTAGGCACACTGTAGTTCAAAACTAGGCACACTGTAGTTCAAAACTAGGCACACTGTAGTTCAAAACTAGGCACACTGTAGTTCAAAACTAGGCACACTGTAGTTCAAAACTAGGTACACTGTAGTTCAAAACTAGGTACACTGTAGTTCAAAACTAGGTACACTGTAGTTCAAAACTAGGTACACTGTAGTTCAAAACTAGGTACACTGTAGTTCAAAACTAGATACACTGTAGTTCAAAACTAGGCACACTGTAGTTCAAAACTAGGCACACTGTAGTTCAAAACTAGGCACACTGTAGTTCAAAACTAGGCACACTGTAGTTCAAAACTAGGCACACTGTAGTTCAAAACTAGGCACACTGTAGTTCAAAACTAGGCACACTGTAGTTCAAAACTAGGCACACTGTAGTTCAAAACTAGGCACACTGTAGTTCAAAACTAGGCACACTGTAGTTCAAAACTAGGCACACTGTAGTTCAAAACTAGGCACACTGTAGTTCAAAACTAGGCACACTGTAGTTCAAAACTAGGCACACTGTAGTTCAAAACTAGGCACACTGTAGTTCAAAACTAGGCACACTGTAGTTCAAAACTAGGCACACTGTAGTTCAAAACTAGGCACACTGTAGTTCAAAACTAGGCACACTGTAGTTCAAAACTAGGCACACTGTAGTTCAAAACTAGGCACACTGTAGTTCAAAACTAGGCACACTGTAGTTCAAAACTAGGCACACTGTAGTTCAAAACTAGGCACACTGTAGTTCAAAACTAGGCACACTGTAGTTCAAAACTAGGCACACTGTAGTTCAAAACTAGGCACACTGTAGTTCAAAACTAGGCACACTGTAGTTCAAAACTAGGCACACTGTAGTTCAAAACTAGGCACACTGTAGTTCAAAACTAGGCACACTGTAGTTCAAAACTAGGCACACTGTAGTTCAAAACTAGGCACACTGTAGTTCAAAACTAGGCACACTGTAGTTCAAAACTAGGCACACTGTAGTTCAAAACTAGGCACACTGTAGTTCAAAACTAGGCACACTGTAGTTCAAAACTAGGCACACTGTAGTTCAAAACTAGGCACACTGTAGTTCAAAACTAGGCACACTGTAGTTCAAAACTAGGCACACTGTAGTTCAAAACTAGGCACACTGTAGTTCAAAACTAGGCACACTGTAGTTCAAAACTAGGCACACTGTAGTTCAAAACTAGG
>CANNZV010001569.1:160912-229068 GCA_947561585.1 Caprella mutica | reverse complement strand
ACTCTTTTCTCTGATAGTACATCATCACAGTGACTCTTTTCTCTGATAGTACATCATCACAGTGACTCTTTTCTCTGATAGTACATCATCACAGTGACTCTTTTCTCTGATAGTACATCATCACAGTGACTCTTTTCTCTGATAGTACATCATCACAGTGACTCTTTTCTCTGATAGTACATCATCACAGTGACTCTTTCCTCTGATAGTACATCATCACAGTGACTCTTTTCTCTGATAGTACATCATCACAGTGACTCTTTTCTCTGATAGTACATCATCACAGTGACTCTTTTCTCTGATAGTACATCATCACAGTGACTCTTTTCCTCTGATAGTACATCATCACAGTGACTCTTTTCTCTGATAGTACATCATCACAGTGACTCTTTTCTCTGATAGTACATCATCACAGTGACTCTTTTCTCTGATAGTACATCATCACAGTGACTCTTTTCTCTGATAGTACATCATCACAGTGACTCTTTTCTCCGATAGTACATCATTACAGTGACTCTTTTCTCCGATAGTACATCATCACAGTGACTCTTTTCTCCGATAGTACATCATCACAGTGACTCTTTTCTCCGATAGTACATCATCACAGTGACTCTTTTCTCCGATAGTACATCATCACAGTGACTCTTTTCTCCGATAGTACATCATCACAGTGACTCTTTTCTTCGGTAGTACATCATCACAGTGACTCTTTTCTCCGATAGTACATCATCACAGTGACTCTTTTCTCCGATAGTACATCATCACAGTGACTCTTTTCTCCTATAGTACATCATCACAGTGACTCTTTTCTCCGATAGTACATCATCACAGTGACTCTTTTCTCCTATAGTACATCATCACAGTGACTCTTTTCTCCGATAGTACATCATCACAGTGACTCTTTTCTCCGATAGTACATCATCACAGTGACTCTTTTCTCTGATAGTACATCATCACAGTGACTCTTTTCTCTGATAGTATATCATCACAGTGACTCTTTTCTCTGATAGTACATCATCACAGTGACTCTTTTCTCTGATAGTACATCATCACAGTGACTCTTTTCTCTGATAGTACATCATCACAGTGACTCTTTTCTCCGATAGTACATCATCACAGTGACTCTTTTCTCCGATAGTACATCATCACAGTGACTCTTTTCTCTGATAAAACATCATCACAGTGACTCTTTTCGCTGATAGTACATCATCACAGTGACTCTTTTCTCCGATAGTACATCATCACAGTGACTCTTTTCTCCGATAGTACATCATCACAGTGACTCTTTTCTCCGATAGTACATCATCACAGTGACTCTTTTCTCCGATAGTACATCATCACAGTGACTCTTTTCTCCGATAGTACATCATCACAGTGACTCTTTTCTCTGATAGTACATCATCACAGTGACTCTTTTTTCTGATAGTACATCATCACAGTGACTCTTTTTTCTGATAGTACATCATCACAGTGACTCTTTTCTCTGATAGTACATCATCACAGTGACTTTTCTCTGATAGTACATCATCACAGTGACTCTTTTCTCTGATAGTACATCATCACAGTGACTCTTTTCTCTGATAGTACATCATCACAGTGACTCTTTTCTCCGATAGTACATCATCACAGTGACTCTTTTCTCTGATAGTACATCATCACAGTGACTCTTTTCTCTGATAGTACATCATCACAGTGACTCTTTTCTCTGATAGTACATCATCACAGTGACTCTTTTCTCTGATAATACATCATCACAGTGACTCTTTTCTCTGATAGTACATCATCACAGTGACTCTTTTCTCTGATAGTACATCATCACAGTGACTCTTTTCTCTGATAGTACATCATCACAGTGACTCTTTTCTCTGATAGTACACCTGTCCTCTTACCAGCTGTCACGCTAATTACAGGTAATCAAAGAAAAGTAGGATACCTCCTATACTTTCTACCGATACTCTCAATAAATAATAAACTGTAGCACCAATCATAGCCCGTCAGTAGAGCTGCATTTCGCAACTGTCTGTACTATCAGAGAAAGGGGCTGATTTTCTATTATTTTCAGATCGTAGGTACAATTTAAAAAAAATATTTACAAGCATTATATTTAGTAAAATTTAATTAAATTAATAAACTGTAAATAAATCGGATACATTAATTTTTTTAAGGAATGAGTTTGTATTTTTAGCAATGCCTAAAAAAAGACCGAGAATATATATCTTGATATATAGTGTATATTAATACACTGTGTTAATTAGTACTATTGTATATACTAGTACTAGTTATTATAAATACAAGTCTATTTAACCTAGTTACCCAATAACAAATACCAGCATATTAAATAGAGGTAAAACATTGCATTGGAAATCAATGGAAAGGAAGTGAGTTTTTTCCGTGTACAAACGAGATGACCTTTATAATGATGGTTATAAAGATAACCACACCAAAAGATAACCAGACAAAAAGATAACCACACAAAAAGATAACCACACAAAAAGATAACCACACAAAAAGATAACCACACAAAAAGATAACCACACAAAAAGATAACCACACAAAAAGATAACCACACAAAAAGATAACCACACCAAAAGATAACCACACCAAAAGATAACCACACCAAAAGATAACCACACTAGTGACAAGGATAACCACACTAGTGACAAGGATAACCACACTAGTGACAAGGATAACCACACTAGTGACAAGGATAACCACACTAGTGACAAGGATAACCACACTAGTGACAAGGATAACCACACTAGTGACAAGGATAACCACACTAGTGACAAGGATAACCACACTAGTGACAAAGATAACCACACTAGTGACAAAGATAACCACACTAGTGACAAAGATAACCACACTAGTGACAAAGATAATCACACTAGTGACAAGGATAACCACACTAGTGACAAGGATAACCACACTAGTGACAAAGATAACCACACTAGTGACAAGGATAACCACACTAGTGACAAGGATAACCGCACTAGTGACAAGGATATCCACACTAGTGACAAAGATAACCACACTAGTGACAAAGATAACCACACTAGTGACAAGGATAACCACACTAGTGACAAGGATAACCGCACTAGTGACAAGGATAACCGCACTAGTGACAAAGATAACCACACTAGTGACAAGGATAACCGCACTAGTGACAAAGATAACCACACTAGTGACAAGGATAACCACACTAGTGATAAGGATAACCACACTAGTGACAAGGATAACCACACTAGTGACAAGGATAACCACACTAGTGACAAGGATAACCACACTAGTGACAATGATAACCACACTAGTGACAAGGATAACCACACTAGTGACAAGGATAACCACACTAGTGACAATGATAACCACACTAGTGACAAAGATAACCACACTAGTGACAAGGATAACCGCATAATAATTCACTATATATACTGTAAGTAGGTAAGTCATTTTTTTTCTGTGAATGCAATGGCAAATAAAGTAACAGGGTATTTTCTGAAATTAGTAAGCAATACGTGATGTTGTACGTAAATAGAGAGTGGAGCTGCTAGACATTTCATCGATAGAGATTTCATCGAACGTAATGTCTTGTCGACGTAATGTCTTGTCGACGTAATGTCTTGTCGACGTAATGTCTTGTCGACGTAATGTCTTGTCGACGTAATGTCTTGTCGACGTAATGTCTTGTCGACGTAATGTCTTGTCGACGTAATGTCTTGTCGACGTAATGTCTTGTTGACGTAATGTCTTGTTGACGTAATGTCTTGTTGACGTAATGTCTTGTTGACGTAATGTCTTGTTGACGTAATGTCTTGTTGACGAAACGTCTTGTCGACGAAACGTCTTGTCGACGAAACGTCTTGTCGACGAAATGCCTTGTCGACGAAATGCCTTGTTGACGTAATGTCTTGTTGACGTAATGTCTTGTCGACGAAACGTCTTGTCGACGAAATGCCTTGTCGACGAAATGCCTTGTTGACGTAATGTCTTGTCGACGTAATGTCTTGTCGACGTAATGTCTTGTCGACGAAATGTCTTGTCGACGTAATGTCTTGTCGACGTAATGTCTTGTCGACGTAATGTCTTGTCGACGTAATGTCTTGTCGACGTAATGTCTTGTCGACGTAATGTCTTGTCGACGTAATGTCTTGTCGACGTAATGTCTTGTCGACGTAATGTCTTGTCGACGTAATGTCTTGTCGACGTAATGTCTTGTCGACGTAATGCCTTGTCGACGTAATGTCTTGTTGACGAAATGTCTTGTTGACGAAATGTCTTGTTGACGTAATGACTTGTTGACGTAATGTCTTGTTGACGTAATGACTTGTTGACGTAATGTCTTGTTGACGAAATGTCTTGTTGACGTAATGTCTTGTTGACGTAATGTCTTGTTGACGTAATGTCTTGTTGACGTAATGTCTTGTTGACGTAATGTCTTGTTGACGTAATGTCTTGTTGACGTAATGTCTTGTTGACGTAATGTCTTGTTGACGAAACGTCTTGTCGACGAAACGTCTTGTCGACGAAACGTCTTGTCGACGAAATGCCTTGTCGACGAAATGCCTTGTTGACGTAATGTCTTGTCGACGAAACGTCTTGTCGACGAAATGCCTTGTCGACGAAATGCCTTGTTGACGTAATGTCTTGTCGACGTAATGTCTTGTCGACGTAATGTCTTGTCGACGTAATGTCTTGTCGACAAAATGTCTTGTCGACGTAATGTCTTGTCGACGTAATGTCTTGTCGACGTAATGTCTTGTCGACGTAATGTCTTGTCGACGTAATGTCTTGTCGACGTAATGTCTTGTCGACGTAATGTCTTGTCGACGTAATGTCTTGTCGACGTAATGTCTTGTCGACGTAATGTCTTGTCGACGTAATGCCTTGTCGACGTAATGTCTTGTTGACGAAATGTCTTGTTGACGAAATGTCTTGTTGACGTAATGACTTGTTGACGTAATGTCTTGTTGACGAAATGTCTTGTTGACGTAATGTCTTGTTGACGTAATGCCTTGTCGACGTAATGACTTGTTGACGAAATGTCTTGTTGACGTAATGACTTGTTGACGTAATGTCTTGTTGACGAAATGTCTTGTTGACGTAATGTCTTGTTGACGTAATGCCTTGTCGACGTAATGACTTGTCGACGTAATGTCTTGTCGACGTAATGTCTTGTCGACGTAATGTCTTGTCGACGTAATGTCTTGTCGACGTAATGTCTTGTCGACGTAATGCCTTGTCGACGTAATGTCTTGTTGACGAAATGTCTTGTTGACGAAATGTCTTGTTGACGTAATGTCTTGTTGACGTAATGTCTTGTTGACGAAATGTCTTGTTGACGTAATGTCTTGTTGACGTAATGCCTTGTCGACGTAATGACTTGTTGACGAAATGTCTACACACCAGAGTATAGTATAGTGGTAGTACATACCAAGTAAAGATGACTGTATAGTACCACAGGAGAATAAACGAGCCTAATGTACTAACCTAATACACAATACTGTAATGTATTTTAAATAGGGTTTAACGTCTTCTTCAGAAAAAGGACATATCACTGATGTCAAAAGGATTAAATACAAGGGACTCATAGAAGCAGTCTGAAAGGAAAGTGGATTAATGAACGAATTAAACTAGCTATTACTCGTATGGATGCAGAAAAGCTACTCCGTGATTTAGTTCTCTTGATATCAAAAGAGTGACAGAGGACCTGAGTAAAATAGTAACCATTGGCATTAAATTTTCCACAGTTTTGCACTGTAAAGGGCCGTACACACGTAGGGTTTTTTAAGTCTTTCCACCGGACTTTTTGCTAAGCTCCTCCTACTTTTTCAACGAGAATATAAGAAAAAATAGAAAAAATAACAATTATATAATTTTTTCTTATATTCTGGTGGAAAAAGTAGGAGGAGCTTAGCAAAAAGTCCAGTGGAAAGACTTAAAAAACCCTACGTGTGTACGGCCCTTTAATAATGTCAAAATAGGTTGAGGAAAGAAATGAGCTGTGCAATTCTCAGATGCACTTTGCACAGTGCACACTCTGAACTTTGCGCTGTAGAAAGTGAGAGACAATGTCAAGGTTTGTAAAACTTGTGCGCAAATACAGGCATGGGGTAAGTCTCAAGTTATCGGACAGGTACACATTTCCGATCAGTTAATAAAAATGTACACAATTTCATAAAATAAGAGATGAAATGTTAAATTATACATAAATATCCTTATACGATCGGAAATGTGGAGCCGTTCGATAACTCGGAATTTACCCTATAAAAATGAATGTATTAATTAATCACACCTACGTTAATATTGAATAGAAATAGGCACATCAGTGACTCCCTGGTTAGTACACCGGGTACAGCTGCTCAGTGACTCCCTGGTTAGTACACCGTGTACAGCTGCTCAGTGACTCCCTGGTTAGTACACCGTGTACAGCTGCTCAGTGACTCCCTGGTTAGTACACCGTGTACAGCTGCTCAGTGACTCCCTGGTTAGTACACCGGGTACAGCTGCTCAGTGACTCCCTGGTTAGTACACCGGGTACAGCTGCTCAGTGACTCCCTGGTTAGTACACCGTGTACAGCTGCTCAGTGACTCCCTGGTTAGTACACCGTGTACAGCTGCTCAGTGACTCCCTGGTTAGTACACCGTGTACAGCTGCTCAGTGACTCCCTGGTTAGTACACCGTGTTAAAGACATGTATAAAGAAATCTATAAGAATCTATTAATTACCGAGTAAACATAATTTGAAGGTAACAACAACAATGAGGCATCGTTACTAGAGCTAGCAGCTAATAAGGATTAATACAGTAACATACAAACAGTATCGAGATGCTCAAGGTTATATATAATTAAATGATCTGAACCTCATCCTACATATAAAGTAGCGTCAATGCTAATTGGTAATGTAATACTTTATACTGCATCAATATTTAAAAATAATGTGTACTTATATTGGAAAATATTCAAAATCTATGATTATTCAATTTATATATAAATATAGAAAGTATGTACAAACTATATTCATATTTCTTACTAGGTACTTCATTCATATTTCTTACTAGGTACTCCATTCATATTTCTTACTAGGTACTCCATTCATATTTCTTACTAGGTACTCCATTCATATTTCTTACTAGGTACTCCATTCATATTTCTTACTAGGTACTCCATTCATATTTCTTACTAGGTACTCCATTCATATTTCTTACTAGGTACTCCATTCATATTTCTTACTAGGTACTCCATTCATATTTCTTACTAGGTACTCCATTCATATTTCTTACTAGGTACTCCATTCATATTTCTTACTAGGTACTCCATTCATATTTCTTACTAGGTACTCCATTCATATTTCTTACTAGGTACTCCATTCATATTTCTTACTAGGTACTCCATTCATATTTCTTACTAGGTACTCCATTCATATTTCTTACTAGGTACTCCATTCATATTTCTTACTAGGTACTCCATTCATATTTCTTACTAGGTACTCCATTCATATTTCTTACTAGGTACTCCATTCATATTTCTTACTAGGTACTCCATTCATATTTCTTACTAGGTACTTCATTCATATTTCTTACTAGGTACTCCATTCATATTTCTTACTAGGTACTCCATTCATATTTCTTACTAGGTACTCCATTCATATTTCTTACTAGGTACTCCATTCATATTTCTTACTAGGTACTCCATTCATATTTCTTACTAGGTACTCCATTCATATTTCTTACTAGGTACTCCATTCATATTTCTTACTAGGTACTCCATTCATATTTCTTACTAGGTACTCCATTCATATTTCTTACTAGGTACTCCATTCATATTTCTTACTAGGTACTTCATTCATATTTCTTACTAGGTACTCCATTCATATTTCTTACTAGGTACTCCATTCATATTTCTTACTAGGTACTCCATTCATATTTCTTACTAGGTACTCCATTCATATTTCTTACTAGGTACTCCATTCATATTTCTTACTAGGTACTCCATTCATATTTCTTACTAGGTACTCCATTCATATTTCTTACTAGGTACTCCATTCATATTTCTTACTAGGTACTCCATTCATATTTCTTACTAGGTACTCCATTCATATTTCTTACTAGGTACTCCATTCATATTTCTTACTAGGTACTCCATTCATATTTCTTACTAGGTACTCCATTCATATTTCTTACTAGGTACTCCATTCATATTTCTTACTAGGTACTCCATTCATATTTCTTACTAGGTACTCCATTCATATTTCTTACTAGGTACTCCATTCATATTTCTTACTAGGTACTCCATTCATATTTCTTACTAGGTACTCCATTCATATTTCTTACTAGGTACTCCATTCATATTTCTTACTAGGTACTCCATTCATATTTCTTACTAGGTACTCCATTCATATTTCTTACTAGGTACTCCATTCATATTTCTTACTAGGTACTCCATTCATATTTCTTACTAGGTACTCCATTCATATTTCTTACTAGGTACTCCATTCATATTTCTTACTAGGTACTCCATTCATATTTCTTACTAGGTACTCCATTCATATTTCTTACTAGGTACTCCATTCATATTTCTTACTAGGTACTCCATTCATATTTCTTACTAGGTACTCCATTCATATTTCTTACTAGGTACTCCATTCATATTTCTTACTAGGTACTCCATTCATATTTCTTACTAGGTACTCCATTCATATTTCTTACTAGGTACTCCATTCATATTTCTTACTAGGTACTCCATTCATATTTCTTACTAGGTACTCCATTCATATTTCTTACTAGGTACTCCATTCATATTTCTTACTAGGTACTCCATTCATATTTCTTACTAGGTACTCCATTCATATTTCTTACTAGGTACTCCATTCATATTTCTTACTAGGTACTCCATTCATATTTCTTACTAGGTACTCCATTCATATTTCTTACTAGGTACTCCATTCATATTTCTTACTAGGTACTCCATTCATATTTCTTACTAGGTACTCCATTCATATTTCTTACTAGGTACTCCATTCATATTTCTTACTAGGTACTCCATTCATATTTCTTACTAGGTACTCCATTCATATTTCTTACTAGGTACTCCATTCATATTTCTTACTAGGTACTCCATTCATATTTCTTACTAGGTACTCCATTCATATTTCTTACTAGGTACTCCATTCATATTTCTCACTAGGTACTCCATTCATATTTCTCACTAGGTACTCCATTCATATTTCTCACTAGGTACTCCATTCATATTTCTCACTAGGTACTCCATTCATATTTCTCACTAGGTACTCCATTCATATTTCTCACTAGGTACTCCATTCATATTTCTTACTAGGTACTCCATTCATATTTCTTACTAGGTACTCCATTCATATTTCTTACTAGGTACTCCATTCATATTTCTTACTAGGTACTCCATTCATATTTCTTACTAGGTACTCCATTCATATTTCTTACTAGGTACTCCATTCATATTTCTTACTAGGTACTCCATTCATATTTCTTACTAGGTACTCCATTCATATTTCTTACTAGGTACTCCATTCATATTTCTTACTAGGTACTCCATTCATATTTCTCACTAGGTACTCCATTCATATTTCTCACTAGGTACTCCATTCATATTTCTCACTAGGTACTCCATTCATATTTCTCACTAGGTACTCCATTCATATTTCTCACTAGGTACTCCATTCATATTTCTCACTAGGTACACCATTCATATTTATTACTAGGTACACCATTCATATTTCTTACTAGGTACATCATTCATATTTCTCACTAGGTACACCATTCATATTTCTCACTAGGTACACCATTCATATTTCTCACTAGGTACTCCATTCATATTTCTCACTAGGTACTCCATTCATATTTCTCACTAGGTACTCCATTCATATTTCTCACTAGGTACTCCATTCATATTTCTCACTAGGTACTCCATTCATATTTCTCACTAGGTACTCCATTCATATTTCTCACTAGGTACTCCATTCATATTTCTCACTAGGTACACCATTCATATTTATTACTAGGTACATCATTCATATTTCTCACTAGGTACACCATTCATATTTCTCACTAGGTACACCATTCATATTTCTCACTAGGTACATCATTCATATTTATTACTAGGTACACCATTCATATTTCTCACTAGGTACTCCATTCATATTTCTCACTAGGTACTCCATTCATATTTCTCACTAGGTACTCCATTCATATTTCTCACTAGGTACTCCATTCATATTTCTCACTAGGTACACCATTCATATTTATTACTAGGTACACCATTCATATTTCTTACTAGGTACATCATTCATATTTCTCACTAGGTACACCATTCATATTTCTCACTAGGTACATCATTCATATTTCTCACTAGGTACTCCATTCATATTTCTCACTAGGTACTCCATTCATATTTCTCACTAGGTACTCCATTCATATTTCTCACTAGGTACTCCATTCATATTTCTTACTAGGTACTCCATTCATATTTCTTACTAGGTACTCCATTCATATTTCTTACTAGGTACTTCATTCATATTTCTTACTAGGTACTCCATTCATATTTCTTACTAGGTACTCCATTCATATTTCTTACTAGGTACTCCATTCATATTTCTTACTAGGTACTCCATTCATATTTCTTACTAGGTACTCCATTCATATTTCTTACTAGGTACTCCATTCATATTTCTTACTAGGTACTCCATTCATATTTCTTACTAGGTACTCCATTCATATTTCTTACTAGGTACTCCATTCATATTTCTTACTAGGTACTCCATTCATATTTCTTACTAGGTACTCCATTCATATTTCTTACTAGGTACTCCATTCATATTTCTTACTAGGTACTCCATTCATATTTCTTACTAGGTACTCCATTCATATTTCTTACTAGGTACTCCATTCATATTTCTTACTAGGTACTCCATTCATATTTCTTACTAGGTACTCCATTCATATTTCTTACTAGGTACTCCATTCATATTTCTTACTAGGTACTCCATTCATATTTCTTACTAGGTACTTCATTCATATTTCTTACTAGGTACTCCATTCATATTTCTTACTAGGTACTCCATTCATATTTCTTACTAGGTACTTCATTCATATTTCTTACTAGGTACTTCATTCATATTTCTTACTAGGTACTCCATTCATATTTCTTACTAGGTACTTCATTCATATTTCTTACTAGGTACTCCATTCATATTTCTTACTAGGTACTCCATTCATATTTCTTACTAGGTACTCCATTCATATTTCTTACTAGGTACTCCATTCATATTTCTTACTAGGTACTCCATTCATATTTCTTACTAGGTACTCCATTCATATTTCTTACTAGGTACTCCATTCATATTTCTTACTAGGTACTCCATTCATATTTCTTACTAGGTACTCCATTCATATTTCTTACTAGGTACTCCATTCATATTTCTTACTAGGTACTCCATTCATATTTCTTACTAGGTACTCCATTCATATTTCTTACTAGGTACTCCATTCATATTTCTTACTAGGTACTCCATTCATATTTCTTACTAGGTACTCCATTCATATTTCTTACTAGGTACTCCATTCATATTTCTTACTAGGTACTCCATTCATATTTCTTACTAGGTACTCCATTCATATTTCTTACTAGGTACTCCATTCATATTTCTTACTAGGTACTCCATTCATATTTCTTACTAGGTACTCCATTCATATTTCTTACTAGGTACTCCATTCATATTTCTTACTAGGTACTCCATTCATATTTCTTACTAGGTACTCCATTCATATTTCTTACTAGGTACTCCATTCATATTTCTTACTAGGTACTCCATTCATATTTCTTACTAGGTACTCCATTCATATTTCTTACTAGGTACTCCATTCATATTTCTTACTAGGTACTCCATTCATATTTCTTACTAGGTACTCCATTCATATTTCTTACTAGGTACTCCATTCATATTTCTTACTAGGTACTCCATTCATATTTCTTACTAGGTACTCCATTCATATTTCTTACTAGGTACTCCATTCATATTTCTTACTAGGTACTCCATTCATATTTCTTACTAGGTACTCCATTCATATTTCTTACTAGGTACTCCATTCATATTTCTTACTAGGTACTCCATTCATATTTCTTACTAGGTACTCCATTCATATTTCTTACTAGGTACTCCATTCATATTTCTTACTAGGTACTCCATTCATATTTCTTACTAGGTACTCCATTCATATTTCTTACTAGGTACTCCATTCATATTTCTTACTAGGTACTCCATTCATATTTCTTACTAGGTACTCCATTCATATTTCTTACTAGGTACTCCATTCATATTTCTTACTAGGTACTCCATTCATATTTCTTACTAGGTACTCCATTCATATTTCTTACTAGGTACTCCATTCATATTTCTTACTAGGTACTCCATTCATATTTCTTACTAGGTACTCCATTCATATTTCTCACTAGGTACTCCATTCATATTTCTCACTAGGTACTCCATTCATATTTCTTACTAGGTACTCCATTCATATTTCTTACTAGGTACTCCATTCATATTTCTTACTAGGTACTCCATTCATATTTCTCACTAGGTACTCCATTCATATTTCTCACTAGGTACTCCATTCATATTTCTCACTAGGTACTCCATTCATATTTCTCACTAGGTACTCCATTCATATTTCTCACTAGGTACACCATTCATATTTATTACTAGGTACACCATTCATATTTCTTACTAGGTACATCATTCATATTTCTCACTAGGTACACCATTCATATTTCTCACTAGGTACATCATTCATATTTCTCACTAGGTACTCCATTCATATTTCTCACTAGGTACTCCATTCATATTTCTCACTAGGTACTCCATTCATATTTCTCACTAGGTACTCCATTCATATTTCTCACTAGGTACTCCATTCATATTTCTCACTAGGTACTCCATTCATATTTCTCACTAGGTACACCATTCATATTTATTACTAGGTACACCATTCATATTTCTTACTAGGTACATCATTCATATTTCTCACTAGGTACACCATTCATATTTCTCACTAGGTACATCATTCATATTTCTCACTAGGTACTCCATTCATATTTCTCACTAGGTACTCCATTCATATTTCTCACTAGGTACTCCATTCATATTTCTCACTAGGTACTCCATTCATATTTCTCACTAGGTACACCATTCATATTTATTACTAGGTACACCATTCATATTTCTTACTAGGTACATCATTCATATTTCTCACTAGGTACACCATTCATATTTCTCACTAGGTACATCATTCATATTTCTCACTAGGTACACCATTAATATTTCTTACTAGGTACACCATTCATATTTATTACATACTACCTAGGTACCATAGTAAATAAATAGACTATTTATTTACTATGCTAGGTACCTACCTACTATTCCATTAAAATTTCTTACCTTTGCTAAATCCAATACTCCCACAATTTTAGGTTTACTCATCTTTGTATTTTCAAGTTACTAACTATTGAGGCAATTTGTACACCGAACAGTCGGTAGGTTAAGGTGCGTAAATAAATTTAAAGCTGCCGTACACGTTCACTGTAATCAATAGGAAGTGAGAGCGACGCACTACCTCACTCTAAGACACTCAACAACAAACTGAAATCTGAATGAGAGAAATTCTATCATGATTATTTATGATTTAATCAGAATATTTCAATTTTATTGTGATTACGAATTATTGGTCAGTTCCTAATCCTCGGTCATATAAGAAAGAACGATATAGGCAATAAGAGATATTTTTTTATTATATCAATTTTGTTAGATGTGGAACTGACCGACAATTCGGAACTAGGTCACCCTATTTAGTAATAAAAAATTAATATTCGGTATTGAAGCTAATACCTATAAATCGCTAATCAGTAATGATTTCAAAGTCTATATTTTATCTTCACATAGTAGGTTTAGCTATATCATAATCATATCTTAGATCTCTATCTAGTTACCACTATAGACAATGTTAACTGATTATCTGATTTAGGTCTAAAGTTTAACCAAAAAATTAAATAGCTGAAGTTACCCATATTTTAAACATTATTGGAGAAATCAGAAATGTTAGCAAAAGTTTTTGGGATGTTCAAGATTCTTCGTAAACTGGAGTGAAATGCAGACAGGGCGTGAAATTCATCATGTAATTTATATTAATTATTGAATATTAAACTAGCATTATCTCACAAACTAATTAGTTAAGGATGACAGCAACAAAATTTAGCGTACGTTCTGAATACACAGGGTGTCCCAGAAAAGAGTGTTCCGCTTGTGCAAGTGATGAGTTGCGAGTGAGAGTAAAAAGTATTGCGAGTGGGAATTGTGAGTGCGATTTTTGTATTCACATACTGTTAAAAATACGTATAACGGGGGGCGTGCCGCCCCCCGAACCCCCCTGTCAGGTCATTCAACAATCATGAAGTGTGCAGTACAACAAGCTAGCGGATACAGTGAACTACATTAACGGATTCATGTGACAAAAATCTAAAAGATTTATGTATCCTGAAGTATGCATTTTAATATTATACCATGAGAATACTGTTAGCGTGTGTACCCAACTTTAAATTAGTATATTTCAACAACTAGGTACTGAAGATAAAGTTTTCTTTTAAGTATTATTTTGTTTGTTGAACTCTTTTCCATTTCCAGTTAAATTTTATTAAAAAAATTATTCATTTTTGCAAATGTTTTAACGATTCTATTAATGTGTGGTGAAAATGGCTTTGCGCAAAATGTCAGCAAGCGGAAAATGCGGTAAGTCCTAGCATAAAAATATCTATTACACAACACCCCCATGTTTTAACAGCATTCGAAAACTTTTCCTTTTATAAAATATTGCCGATCTGAAGAAATGTGTTTACCCACAAAAATGAAGGCACAAATTTTAATTTAAACAAGGGTCTATCATGTCACAAGATATGAAAATAAAAATAAATTTTGTTCAGCAACTCCTCTTTGAAAAATAGAAATAATTTTGTTATGAGAAATGGATTAATTACTTCAAAATCTTCAATCAATCAAATTATTAAACAGGACCAGCAATGCCATCCGTAAAATGAAAGTCAGACATTAACTTCTTGAAACATATTTCGTAGAAACTTTGTCAACTGGTTCTTGCAGAGACATGTTTGTTATATGTAAGATATTATCATGAGGGACGAAGTTATATGTATTTTATATGAATGAATAAGTAGTTCAAAACCTTATAGACAACGTATATCGATTCGATTTCTTTTCGAATGCTGGGAATATCGAATCGATGGATTGTTCCATCGAATCGATAGACCGTTGTTTGTAGGGAATATTCATCCTAATTTTAACTTTTACCGACTTCATCACTGTGGAAATTAAAACCATCACTCTGACCTTCATTTTGTAAGGTTGGCCTGACCGACCCTTGTTAAAATTTAAACTTGTGCCTTTCTTTTTGTACTTAAAGGTCCCCTCCAAGCAAATATTTTTATTGCTTTATTCAACGAGGCTAATGTTTCTTATCATTTTACTGCAAACCGCATCGAATTTGGAAGCATATTTTTAATTTTATATGCTTTTAAAGATTTTTATAATCAAAACTCTACAAAACCTATTTTACTTCCGACTTACTAATTTAAGTAAATTTTCAGCCTGAAGAAAAAGAATGTACACCATTTGTTTTGATTGTCAACTAGGTATTAGGTTTAATAAATCCATTTAATATTCGTGTAAAGGTATAAAATTGAATGAACTTATAATAGAAACGTTTTATACTTTAGTAAACACTTATTATCTAAAATATTTTAAATAAAGGCCAAAAACACATTGTTTGTTGATAAAATTCAAATTTGTAATCAAAACAAAGAGTGTACAATCTTCTTCTTGAGCATCAGATTAGTGATTCCCTCAATTGTTGCTCACAGAGTACTAAAAATCTTTAAAAACAAATTATAAAATATATATTGAATAGAATTGTATGCGGTTTGCAGAATAATGATCGTAGACCTCAGTTCTATAATATTATGTAATAAACTCATTTTTTTTCCCGGAGCCTGGAGAGGACCTTTAAACCCATTTCTCCATATTGTCAATAATTTATGAAAGGAATAGTTATTCGAATGCTTTTTAAACCTGGTAATAAAACATTTTTATTAATGGGGTTGTTGTTGTCCAATAAATATGGCACAGGACTTTTCCCCGCCGGATCATTTCCCGCTGGACTTTTCCCTGCCAGGACTATTCCCCGCCGGAGTTTTCCCCGCCTGGACTATTCCCCACCGAACTTTTCCCCGTCGAATAAAATAATAGTATTTTGGGCTATTAAATTATAATTCCGATAAAACAAACCATTTATCAATAGAAGACACATTTTATTAACAGACTTACACAATAATACAGTCTTATTTTTAGCTTTGATTTCCGTATGAGTCCATATTGGTCGTTTATATTTTAAGACTGTACCTTCGTAAATTTGCAAATAATTAAGATATGCTACAAAGATCAAACATTCTGGCAATTCAAGGTTATTGCCAAATGTCGCATTTTAATCTAAACAGCTACGATTAATTCAGTTTATTCCAGCTCTACAGTTATACATATCGCGATTTTATTATTTTCTTTGCCAGCTAGGTATTATGTATAAAAATGTAGAGCTTTTTGCATCTCATTCAAATATATACTTTTCCAAAACACCACTAAATTTTATTGTTAGTTTATTAATTTGACAATTAATATATTACAGAATTAGTAACCCTACTATATAGTTTTTTATAACACTTAATATTGGCCTCTTCTTATAGTGTCTCTTTTTTCTATTATGCATGAATAATATTTATACCTTAAAGAACTTACAATGGATTAACCATTATTATGAAAATACATAAGTTAAACTCAGCTATTAGAGTGTGGAAAACCTTAAATCAGGACTTTTCAAGTAGTCAGATTTGAGGACGAATAAGATATGAAGTTTTACATTTTCTCTAAAAATCTCCAATAAAAACTAATTATCGAAAGAATTATAAAACGGGTTCAGTTCAAGGAGTTGGTGAGTGAAATTTCCATGCAACAATGTTTAAAAAAAAAATGGTTAGTTGCGACTGCAGACTTTGATTTACAATTTCACGGCAATAGATTTATTAGTCAAACTATTTTTTTTTCAAAAACTAATTAAAAAATCTAAATATTAAATTATTAAGGATGAGCAAAGTCGGTGTAAAGTAATGATGTGTTGTGTCTCCAGAAGAGAATTTGTCGAAACTGTGATTCGTGTGCTCAGTGAAGATGCTGAAATATCCATATCTACGTTCTCCGAGGGCCATAACTTGGTAAACAAACTCGTCCCCACAATAGCTGGAGCCCAGTTCAACCTGTTTGCAAGCACCATGGTCCGCGATATCAACAGCGATATTCACGCCAACAGAAAACCTATTCTGCCGAGTGATCAGGCTAAAGTGACAACATCCCAAACAGTTGATAAGAAACGCAAACTAACAAGCTCTAAGAAAATCTGACAAGTCGAAACTTAGGGTCGTCTTTGTATCGTATACGGTGGCAAAACAACTGTGATAATAATAATAATGATAGTCGGGACTTGTTTAATAAATAAATTATAATAAATATAGTTTCTCCGCTTTTTCTTTTTCCCATAATCATTTTATGAAAGAAAATACTTAAATTTGTTTGAGTAATTAATATTACACCTACTTTTTCAAGCATTTTAAAGTAAAGTCAAAGAAAAGAGCGTTTCACCTCATATGAAAGATTTTCGATTTGGGTCCGTTACTGCAAATCGCCGAATTTTCGTGTCAAATCTAGCTCTATAGTTACCTACTATGTACTATAAAGTAATGTCAAAGTTCTCTGGCAATTACCTTTCTATTTGTCACTTATCTGCCATATACTATGATATTTCTTTATAAAATTATAATGTTTACAAATCTTTAACTGTTCTTACAGAATTAATCCTTCATAACTCAAAAGTTCACTAATCAATTCATTGTATACTGTTAAACTGAGGAAAAATCTCCTAGCTCTATAACTGAGAGTTGATTGTTGTTGTTGAAGTAACTCATAAAAAAGGTAAAATTAAATTTAATTTATTTGATATTCTGTAAATTGCTTTAACATTTTCTCGAGAATGACTAGTCAAAATATAAAGATTAATTCATCATTTTTTTTTCCTTTTATTTTGTCACACTCACGTGGAGAAAAAATCTTTCCGGTTTAAAAAAAATAGTTTTGTTAATTTTTCAAAATCCCTGAATTTAATTTTTCTGTGAATTCACACAGTTATTAAATGCGTAAATTTAATTGAAATACTGCTCAACTATAGGTTTTTCCATTTTTATAAATCTAATTGGGAACTAAATGTTTTCCAATAGTTAAAAAGAGGTTAAATTACTTTTAAAAAAATAATAGACGTTTTTAAATTGCGATTCTGCCGAATTGTTATTCAGTCCTGTATTTATCATATGTTTAACTACCTTTGAATATATTTGTAGTTCATTTGCCTACAAGGCATTTAACTGATAAGTCTAGTTCAATTATGATTCGTCTTAACATTAATTAATGAATTTACTTGTAAACAACTAGATTTGATTAGACAGGTTGAGGATTTAGTTAATCTTTAGACGTGATGGTTGTTATCAGGATATAATAACAATACAGGGTATGCTAATCAGCTGATCGAAACTACTTTGACGTGACCACGTCGTGACCAGAAAATCTTAAATTGCATTGATTGCTACGTGAATAATATGCTTTATGGTTAATAACTAGTTCATTTTTAATCGTTATGGTTCAATTTTTTGCTACAATTGTATCAATAATAGAAGTATATCCACAGATAAAACTTTTATTAATTAGATATTTTACTTACATTTATCTTGGAAAGTCTCCAGTGGACTGGTGACTCTGGCCACACTTTGAAACATGGGAGTACCTACTGAAATTAGCCACAACTTAATTTTTTCTTGTCAATTAGTAGCTAGACATTGGCTAAATTGTATTCCATTATTTTATTTCGTAATTGTTATTCATAGGAACTAGAGATAGAGAGAGAAACTCCACCTGTAGTGTTGTCACCCTCAAAATCTCCACCTGTAGTGTTGCCACCCCCAGAATCTCCATCTGTAGTAAGTCCACCCCCAGAATCTCCACCTGTAGTGTTGCCACCCCCAGAATCTCCACCTGTAGTGTTGCCACCCCCAGAATCTCCACCTGTAGTGTTGCCACTCCCAGAATCTCCACCTGTAGTGTTGCCACCAACAGAATCTCCACCTGTAGTGTGGCCACCCCCTGAATCTCCACCTGTAGTGTTGCCACCCCCAAAATCTCCACCTGTAGTGTTGCCACCCCCAAAATCTCCACCTGTAGTGTTGCCACCCCCTGAATCTCCACCTGTAGTGTTCCCAGAATCTCCACCTGTAGTGTTCCCTGAATCTCCACCTGTAGTGTTCCCAGAATCTCCACCTGTAGTGTTCCCAGTATCTCCACCTGTAGTGTTCCCAGAATCTCCAGCTGTAGTGTTCCCAGAATCTCCACCTGTAGTGTTCCCAGTAGCTCCACCTGTAGTGTTCCCAGTATCTCCACCTGTAGTGTTCCCAGAATCTCCACCTGTAGTGTTCCCAGTATCTCCACCTGTAGTGTTCCCAGAATCTCCACCTGTAGTGTTCCCAGAATCTCCACCTGTAGTGTTCCCAGGAACTCCACCTGTAGTGTTCCCAGAATCTCCACCTGTAGTGTTCCCAGAATCTCCACCTGTAGTGTTCCCAGGAACTCCACCTGTAGTGTTCCCAGGAACTCCACCTGTAGTGTTCCCAGAATCTCCACCTGTAGTGTTCCCAGAATCTCCACCTGTAGTGTTCCCAGGAACTCCACCTGTAGTGTTCCCAGAATCTCCACCTGTAGTGTTCCCAGAATCTCCACCTGTAGTGTTCCCAGAAACTCCACCTGTAGTGTTCCCAGAAACTCCACCTGTAGTGTTCCCAGAAACTCCACCTGTAGTGTTCCCAGAATCTCCACCTGTAGTGTTCCCTGAATCTCCACCTGTAGTGTTCCCAGAATCTCCACCTGTAGTGTTCCCAGTATCTCCACCTGTAGTGTTCCCAGAATCTCCACCTGTAGTGTTCCCAGAATCTCCACCTGTAGTGTTCCCAGTATCTCCACCTGTAGTGTTCCCAGTATCTCCACCTGTAGTGTTCCCAGAATCTCCACCTGTAGTGTTCCCAGTATCTCCACCTGTAGTGTTCCCAGGAACTCCACCTGTAGTGTTCCCAGTATCTCCACCTGTAGTGTTCCCAGAAACTCCACCTGTAGTGTTCCCAGAATCTCCACCTGTAGTGTTCCCAGAATCTCCACCTGTAGTGTTCCCAGGAACTCCACCTGTAGTGTTCCCAGAATCTCCACCTGTAGTGTTCCCAGAATCTCCACCTGTAGTGTTCCCAGGAACTCCACCTG
Organism: Caprella mutica; assembly: GCA_947561585.1. Classification (NCBI taxonomy): domain Eukaryota; kingdom Metazoa; phylum Arthropoda; class Malacostraca; order Amphipoda; family Caprellidae; genus Caprella; species Caprella mutica. The sequence continues at coordinate 208,586 of CANNZV010001569.1, read as the reverse complement.
TAGTGTTCCCAGGAACTCCACCTGTAGTGTTCCCAGAATCTCCACCTGTAGTGTTCCCAGGAACTCCACCTGTAGTGTTCCCAGGAACTCCACCTGTAGTGTTCCCAGGAACTCCACCTGTAGTGTTCCCAGGAACTCCACCTGTAGTGTTCCCAGGAACTCCACCTGTAGTGTTCCCAGAATCTCCACCTGTAGTGTTCCCAGAATCTCCACCTGTAGTGTTCCCAGAATCTCCACCTGTAGTGTTCCCAGTATCTCCACCTGTAGTGTTCCCAGAATCTCCACCTGTAGTGTTCCCAGAATCTCCACCTGTAGTGTTCCCAGTATCTCCACCTGTAGTGTTCCCAGTATCTCCACCTGTAGTGTTCCCAGAATCTCCACCTGTAGTGTTCCCAGAAACTCCACCTGTAGTGTTCCCAGGAACTCCAAGATAAGAAACATTACAATTTACATATTTTATCAATTTTACACCTGTCTATTAAACAAATAAAATAAATAACTATTTCACCCTCTCTTAAAATCTAAAGTCAACAAACGTCAACTGCAATTGTTTGTAGAAAGCTAAAACCTAAACAAATCACATTGAGAGAGCAAACGTAAGAATTTGTTTAAATAGTTAATACCTAATTACTACAATTGAAAACTCTTATTACATGTATTTATTGTCAAAATGGGCAAAACATAAATGTACTTGTTTGAAAACGTTCGAAAGATCTAATTTAATTGATATATTATCACAGTGATTCAAGTCAATGCCTCTCGTACATGGACTAATTAAATGTATACCTATCGATTAGGGTTATTAAGATTGATAATATATATGTTACCTATTTATGTCTACCATATTACCTAGCTATAAACATGTACAGCGAACTGGAAATGATGTAAGAGCTGTTTAGTTGGAACATAAAATTTACAGTGATTGTGAAAGATATAAAAAATCATTGCTAATTAATTTATTTAACTTTCAACTGAGTGAAATATAATGATAATATTGCAATAGAAGAAAAAGGTTCTTCTGCATATTTTGATGTCCACATAATTAGCCATTATTTCTTACTTTCACCTCTTGAAATGTCAGTTTCTCGTTACTGTTAAGAACATTACAAATATGAAATAAAAAAACAATGTCAGTTTATTAATAAAGATATTTATAATATATCAAATCTAAGGTGAATTCCGAGCTATCGAATATTTCACATTTTCGGTATTATATAAGATAATAATACCTACTTGGAATTAAAATACTATTTAAATTTTATATAAGATAATAATACTATGAATTAAAATACTATTTAAATATGATAGTTTTTATTTCTTATATGATGATCTGAAATGTTGAACTGTCTAATAACTCGTAACTTACCCCAGTATAGCACTAAATAATTCAACAAACTATAAAATGACAGATAGACATTATAATATAGCGTACTGTAATGCAGTGGATCTCCTCTATAGTGAACTCCTGTATAGTGAAACATCCTGATTAGTAGACTCCTGTATAGTGAACTTACCTCTATAGTGAACATATTTAGTTTAGTCTGCCACATATATTCATAAGTTTTCTATGCCTCTCTATATAGTAAATTAGTTGTATTTCATGAAAGGGGAGTTCTACCAGTGTAACTCCTCTATAATGAAGTCATGTGTAGTGAATCATCCTGATTCTTTGAGTTCTGAGAAATAAAATAACCTGTATAATGAAGTGGTTCATGAAAAACTCATAAAGTAATTTAAAAAAAAACTTATAATACCCAAACCCAAAAAATAAAAAAACTCTTAAATGAGCGAATAGTGAAAAACTCAAGAAACTTGAAACCCCCCTCCCCCCCCAAAAAAAAAAGCAGAAACCCCCCAAAAAAAAAATAAAAAAAAAACAGAAAAAAACAGAAACCTCCCCCAAAAAAAGAAAAAAAACCAGAAAAACAGAAACCCCCCCCCCAAAAAAAAAACAGAACCCCCCCCCCCCCAAAAAAAAAAAAAAAAAACAGAAAAAAACAGAAACCTCCCCCCAAAAAAACAGAAAAAAAACAGAAACCCCCCCAAAAAAATAAACAGAAAAAAAACAGACCCCCCCCCAAAAAAAAAAAAAAAAACAGAAACCCCCCAAAAAAACAGAAAAAAACAGAAACCCCCCAAAAAACATCACAATTACTTGAATTACTTTGAGGAAATTAATGTATTCATAAAATATGTATTGAATCAACCAACATTCAATTTCTATTGAAAACCTGTTAATTTTACCGGGAAAGTACACTATAGTTGTAATTTATAATGTGCAATTTTGATATAAATTCACACGGGTGTTACTGGAAGATATTAAATAAATAAGAATATATCTAACTATGGAATGTGTGTGCAAGTAAATAAATAATGAACAACTCAATATAACTGATATGCTGTCAGGCGCCTAAACAAGGGGGGGGGGGGCAACTGGGGTGTTCATACTTGCGTTTTTGCAACGCCACGTAAAATAAATGTTCATCTTAACATTTTTCTCTGGTTATTATTAGGTTATCATATTCTCTGGTTATCATTTTCTCCGTTTATTATTTTCTCTGGTTATCATTTTTTCTGGTTATCATTTTTTCTGGTTATCATTTTCTTTTGTTATCATTTTCTCTGGTTATCATTTAATCTGGTTATCATTTTCTCTGGTTATCATTTTCTCTAGTTATCATTTTCTCTGGTTATCATTTAATCTGGTTATCATTTTCTCTGGTTATCATTTTCTCTGGTTATCATTTCCTCTGGTTATCTTTTCCTCTGATTATCATTTTCTCTGGCTATCATTTTCTCTTGTTATCATTTTCTCTGGTTATCATTTTCTCTGGTTATCATTTTCTCTGGTTATCATTTCCTCTGGTTATCATTTCCTCTGGTTAACATTTTCTCTGGTTATCATTTTCTTGGTTATCATTTCCTCTGGTTATCATTTCCTCTGGTTATCATTTCCTCTGGTTATCATTTCCTCTGTTTATCATTTCCTCTGGTTATCATTTCCTCTGGTTATCATTTTCTCTGGTTAACATTTTTCTGGTTATCATTTTCTTGGTTATCATTTTCTCTGGTTATCATTTTCTTGGTTATCATTTTCTCTGGTCATCATTTTCTCTGGTCATCATTTTCTCTGGTCATCATTTTCTTGGTTATCATTTTCTCTGGTCATCATTTTATCTGGTCATCATTTTCTCTGGTTATCATTTTCTCTGGTTATCATTTTCTCTGGCTATCATTTTCTCTTGTTATCATTTTCTCTGGTTATCATTTTCTCTGGTTATCATTTTCTCTGGTTATCATTTTCTCTGGTCATCATTTTCTCTGGTTATCATTTTCTTGGTTATCATTTTCTCTGGTTATCATTTTCTTGGTTATCATTTTCTCTGGTCATCATTTTCTCTGGTCATCATTTTCTCTGGTCATCATTTTCTTGGTTATCATTTTCTCTGGTCATCATTTTCTCTGGTCATCATTTTCTCTGGTTATCATTTTCTCTGGTTATCATTTTCTTGGTTATCATTTTCTCTGGTCATCATTTTCTCTGGTCATCATTTTCTCTGGTTATCATTTTCTTGGTTATCATTTTCTCTGGTCATCATTTTCTCTGGTCATCATTTTCTCTGGTTATCATTTTCTCTGATCATCATTTTCTCTGGTTATCATTTTCTTGGTTATCATTTTCTCTGGTCATCATTTTCTCTGGTCATCATTTTCTCTGGTTATCATTTTCTTGGTTATCATTTTCTCTGGTCATCATTTTCTCTGGTCATCATTTTCTCTGGTCATCATTTTCTCTGGTCATGATAACGAAAAAAGTAATTAGGCATTATAGAGTATGTTCTGAATTATCAAACATGTATGCAATATCCCAGCAGTGAAAAAAAGGCTAATGTGAACGGTACAATAGACATTCGTATCCTGCTAAAGTTCTAGCATTTAAAATTCTTTCGTATTGTAGCAGGGGACTGAGCCGTAGTAAATAAATAGAGAGTATACCAAGTACAATATTGGAACATCAGAAAATACTCTGAGTGACGTCACACAAAGTATTTTCCTTTTGTTTTTTAATAAAAAAATGTGCTATTATTCAGTTAAATGTGCATTTTCATGGAAATTAACTCACATAAAATTGTTTTTATCACGTTTTACACTCTATTCACTTACAGCATTCAACTAATAATACTTATAATATTTGAGAGTACTCTGATGTGACGCCATTTGTTTACATCGTATCTGAAGTATGGATCAAGTTCACCGACAATTAATTCGAAACTTAGCATACTTCTCTATTTATTTACTATGGACTGAGCTATGTTGCGCTAGAAAAAAAAAGATGGTAAAACAATGACGCTGTTATGGCGGAGTATCTCTCGAATTCAAACAGTGAATCCTTTTGAATAGTTAATGCCAATATTGATTTAACTACTCATTATTAAATTTTATATTCTCTAATATAGCTTGGTCTAATAGAAGAGTATGTGTATCATTACAATAAGAATTTGAACCATTAACCATAGTGAAGACGGTCCATTCGAAAAATAGCCAATCATTCTAATATTTGTACTCACGCATGTAACACATGACTGCTCACCAAAGACTTCTAATATATTGATTCTTAGAGATCACAATCATTTTCTGAGTCGAGTCCAACTGTTTATACTCACATAAAGTAGCTAAACAAGTAGCTAAAGTTACATTTAATGCTAATGCCTTTTAGAGATAACTGAGTTAACTGATCATTAATATAAATAGAAAATAGCAAAAACAAGGTCAATTTTTATGTATTGGTGTTATTTATTCACGTATTTATCTTATGTATTATCCTTTCATTATTCGTTATGCATTATTCATTTATTAGTTTACCTTATTTTATTTGTATGTTAATTTCTTCTGTTATTTTTCAGTCAGTTTTTTTTCTTTATATTGCAATCCTTTTCCCAACCCATGTCCATTTCCCCTTTCTCATTGGTCTGACACTCCATTGGTCTGACACTCCATTGGTCTGACACTCCATTGGTCTGACACTCCATTGGTCTGACACTCCATTGGTCTGACACTCAATTGGTCTGACACTCCATTGGTCTGACACTCCATTGGTCTGACACTCCATTGGTCTGACACTCCATTGGTCTGACACTCCATTGGTCTGACACTCAATTGGTCTGACACTCAATTGGTCTGACACTCAATTGGTCTGACACTCCATTGGTCTGACACTCCATTGGTCTGACACTCCATTGGTCTGACACTCCATTGGTCTGACACTCCATTGGTCTGACACTCCATTGGTCTGACACTCAATTGGTCTGACAATTACAGCTTTCTGCATGTTAATCACACACAGAGAAAGGATTAGTTGAATCAAATCATATTTGATTTGTTTTGACTAAATTTTATGGTTTATCTGTGCGCCTACCTACGTGGTGAGTTGCAGGTACTATTTAAAATGAGTTAAATTGACGTTGGTTAAAACCACACATATGTAAGTTGATTATTTTTAATTCTCGATGGTCACAACAACTAACTGTGATAGTCAAAACTGCTCGTGATGGTTGAACCAATTATATATAATGGTTATAACATCTACATAGCTGGGCGCGTATACAAGGGGGGGGGGGGGCATTTGGGGCAGATGCCCCCCCCTTGAGGTCTGAACTTTTTAAAAATAAATCTACGGATTAATAGAAAATATATAGATTAATCCTCCAAATTGAAGTAATGTCAATTATTTGACTATTTTTAATTGCTTTTGACATGCTTGAACTCAGTATTCTATCAAAATCGACATTTTAAAATTGCAAAAAATTAAATTGCAAAATGCGAGAAATTAAATTGCTTCAAATCGTATTATGTATAAGCCATTTTCTCCATAGAGAGTGGATTTCTATCACCCTATTAATAGAAGCATTGTTCTTCAATTTAAAAATGTTTTTGAATTTTAGAAGAAATGCATCGTCCTGTACTCTGTAGTTTGCCAAAACACCTTCTTCTTCATTGATACGCTGAAAATTCATGCTTTCCCAAGATAAATGGAAGGGTGGCTAAATCTTACCACTTGAAAAAGTTCACAAGAAATCGTGGTCTATCCAACGAAACTGGTTCGATTCACAAGAAAAAACAAATGAAAAAACGAACAAAATAAACACAAACTGCATTCAGGAGGTGAAGATTTTCCTTGAAGAAACCACTAGTTTTTTTTCTCAGAAAAGTTTTTCAGCAGATTTCATCCACACCAAAACCACGTGGTGGAGGATCGTCATACATTCATTTAGTTTCCGTTTTTATCAATGAACTACAGTTCGACCATTAACGAAAACCACATAAATAGCGGTTTTGTGAGTGGATTATGCAGCAACCATCCAACATTGCCAATTGAATCGTTTGGACAGACGAGAAGTTAATTTACCTCCATCAAAAACACATCGAAAGAATACGAATGGAAATCTTCGAAATATCTGGAAAGAAAATGATAGATACGACGTATGATGCTAAGGTTGCAATTATTAATGTAATGGTTCCAATTGTTCTAGCATTCCTTAACGAATAAGGCAACATGTTACCATGTTAATGTTTTTCAAAACTCTGATCCCAGCCTGCAACTTCTTCATTTTGGTGGATGCAAGACCAAATGCATCTCTAGAATTTAAAGGTCCCCTCCAAGCAAATATTTTTATTGCTTTATTTAATGAGGCTAATGTTTCTTATCATTTTGCTGCAAACCGCATCGAATTTGAAGCATATTTTTAATTTTATATGCTTTTAAAGATTTTTATAATCAAAACTCTACTAAACCTATTTTACTTCCGACTTACTAATTTAAGAAATTTTCAGTCTGAAGAAAAAGAATGTACACCATTTGTTTTGATTGTCAACTAGTTATTAGGTTTAATAAATCCATTTAATACTCCTGTAAAGGTATAAAATTGAATGAACTTATAATAGAAACGTTTATATACCTTAGGAAACAATTAATATCTAAAATAATTTAATTAAAGACCGAAAACGCATGGTCTGTTTATAAGATTCAAATTTGTAATCAAAACAAAGAGTGTACAATCTTCTTCTTGAGCATCAGATTAGTGATTCGCTCAATTGTTGCTTACAGAGTATTAAAAAACTTTTAAAACAAATTATAAAATATATATTGAACCGAATTGTATGCGGTTTGCAGAATAATGATCGTAGACCTTAGTTCTATAATATTATGCTATAAACTCATTTTTTTCCCGGAGCCTGGAGAGGACCTTTAAGGAAAAGTTTCGAGGTCGAGTGATTAGCAGAAGTACGGAAATAAAATTCCTGGTCAGCACACAGTCCAGATCTCAACTCTTTGGACTTTCGCATATGGGCTGCTGCACAAACTCGAGTTTATAAGTTTATATAAAAAAAAAAGATCCCAATGAGTCTCTTATACAATGTGCTCAAATCTCAGTTCAAAAAAACAAAAACAATAAGACTCTCAAGAAAGTATGCAAGAATGTTCTGAAGCGTGCATCGTTCTGTCTTCACTTCGGAGGGGGTCATTTTCAACAACTTTTGTAGGACCACAGGAGATGTGCTTCATATGATATAAGACAATAAATGTTAACAATAATAAAAATTCTTTCTTTTCCTTCAGAGTGATGCATCTATAATGGTCTTTGACTCATTTTTAAGTGCTTTTAACTCGTAATTAAAAAATTACGTTATCTGATGAAACACAGTGTAGCAGCTGCAGTATGGTTTTGTTTATTTTTGTTGCAGCCAATGATTGAATATTGTGATTAAGTTAATGACTATCAGTCTATTGGACATGATATACAGCTTATGGACTGTACAATTCATCCACTGACACACTGTGTTCCATCAGAAACGATATTTTTAAATTACGAATTAGAAGCACTTCGATCTAATGCATCAATTGTCATCATAGATAAACCACGTTGATGGAAAAGAGAGTATTATTATTAAAAATTTATTGTCCTATTTATATGGCTATATCATATGAACCACGTCTCCTGTGGCCCTACAGAAGTTGTTGAAAATGACCTCCTCCAGCCTGAAGACAGAACGAAGCAAACTTCAAACCATTCTTTAAAATTTCTTAGGGGTCAATGAGTTATACCTTTCAGCGAAACTTTAAACACTTTGTATAAGAGACACAATGGAATATTCTTTTTCATATATAAACTCGAGTTTGTGCAGCAGCCAAGAAGTGAAAATCCAAAGGGTTGTGATATTGATTGTGTGCTGGCCAGGAATTTTCCGTTCTTCTGCTAATGAATCTGCCTCTAACCTTTTCAATGAGAAATTCGAGAACTGCATTTGTTCAATGTGGTGGAGCACTGTCTTGTATCCACCAAAGTGAAGAACGAGATGCAGAATGGGCCAAATAAGGGGTGCTAGTTTGGTATGCGATCTATGAGGTTAATGTGATCTGATAATTTTTATTTTAATAATTATGATAATTTTTCTTTGTAAGTAACTGTGATACAAAACAAACAATATAGATGAGATGATATTTTCACAATGCATTAAAAGTAAAAAAAACATATATTAATCACCTATTTTACTTTATATTCATAGAAGTTTAGTAGGATGTAGTTTACTAGTTTATATATTGATATTTTCTTGAAGTATTTCCATGATAAGGCTTTGCATATGTAAATGGTACATAATGATTTAAGGAATATATTTGGTATCTCGTATACCTGTTTGTATCTTTTATATTTGCTAATAAATTCTGAATAGATCGCATGCCAAACCAGTAAATGATGATCAGATCGCATAGCAAACTAGCACCAAATAATGTCCTCTAGCAATCTGAGATATGAAACACCATTAACCGATGACGAGTTGCCATCATCATCAAAGAATGCATGAAAGATTAGATCCATTAAATTAATAATGTAAACAAAGATATTACCTTAGCATCATACCTATCATTTATTCCTTTGATATTTCAGGGATTTTCATTAGTGTACCTGACGATCCTCCACAACGGAGTAATGTTTGGTGAAATCTGCTGAGAAACTGGGGGTTCTGGGGGGTTCTTCATAGAAACTCTTCACCTCCTGAATCACTGTTTCTGTCCTTTTTGGTTTTGTTATAATTTGCCTTTCTTGTGAATAGAACCAGTTTCATTGAATAGACCACGAACTCTTGTGAGCTTTTTCAGGTGGTAAGATTTAGCCGCCCTTCACTTGCCATGGAGTGAAGCATGAATTTTCGACATACTGTTGAAGAAGAAGGTGTTTTGCCAAACTACAGAGTACAGGACGATGCCTTTCTTCTCAAATTCAATTTTTTTTAAGGTTTGAGAAAAATGCCAATACTAATAGGATAAAATCCATTCTTTATACTTTATGAACATAATGACGTCCTCCCATTTCGCAATTTGAAAAATGAGTTTTCTGACGAAACACAGTGTAAGCATGTTCAAAGCAATTAAAATAATCCAATAACTGATCAGTTTGAGGAATTATCCGTAGATTTTTTTCAGAAACGTTAAATTTTTTGAAAAGTGCCCCCCCCTTGACCGAATCCTAGATACGCCCCTGGCTACGATTAATTCAGTTTATTCCAGCTCTACAGTTATACATATCGCGATTTTATTATTTTCTTTGCCAGCTAGGTATTATGTATAAAAATGTAGAGCTTTTTGCATCTCATTCAAATATATACTTTTCCAAAACACCAATAAATTTTATTGTTAGTTTATTAATTTGACAATTAATATATTACAGAATTAGTAGCCCTACTATATAGTTTTTTATAACACTTAATATTGGCCTCTTCTTATAGTGTCTCTTTTTTCTATTATGCATGAATAATATTTATACCTTAAAGAACTTACAATGGATTAACCATTATTATGAAAATACATAAGTTAAACTCAGCTATTAGAGTGTGGAAAACCTTAAATCAGGACTTTTCAAGTAGTCAGATTTGAGGACGAATAAGATATGAAGTTTTACATTTTCTCTAAAAATCTCCAATAAAAACTAATTATCGAAAGAATTATAAAACGGGTTCAGTTCAAGGAGTTGGTGAGTGAAATTTTCATGCAACAATGTTTAAAAAAAAAATGGTTAGTTGCGACTGCAGACTTTGATTTACAATTTCACGGCAATAGATTTATTAGTCAAACTATTTTTTTTTCAAAAACTAATTAAAAAATCTAAATATTAAATTATTAAGGATGAGCAAAGTCGGTGTAAAGTAATGATGTGTTGTGTCTCCAGAAGAGAATTTGTCGAAACTGTGATTCGTGTGCTCAGTGAAGATGCTGAAATATCCATATCTACGTTCTCCGAGGGCCATAACTTGATAAACAAACTCGTCCCCACAATAGCTGGAGCCCAGTTCAACCTGTTTGCAAGCACCATGGTCCCCGATATCAACAGCGATATTCACGCCAACAGAAAACCTATTCTGCCGAGTGATCAGGCTAAAGTGACAACATCACAAACAGTTGATAAGAGACGCAAACAAACCAGCTCTAAGAAAATCTGACAAGTCGAAACTTAGGGTCGTCTTTGTAGCGTATACGGTGGCAAAACAACTGTGATAATAATAATAATGATAGTCGGGACTTGTTTAATAAATAAATTATAATAAATATAGTTTCTTCGCTTTTTCTTTTTCCCATAATCATTTTATGAAAGAAAATACTTAAATTTGTTTGAGTAATTAATATTACACCTACTTTTTCAAGCATTTTAAAGTAAAGTCAAAGAAAAGAGCGTTTCACCTCATATGAAAGATTTTCGATTTGGGTCCGTTACTGCAAATCGCCGAATTTTCGTGTCAAATCTAGCTCTATAGTTATGTATGTACTATATACTAATGTCAAAGTTCTCTGGCAATTACCTTCCTATTAGTCACTTATCTGCCATATACTATGATATTTCTTTACAAAATTATAATGTTTACAAATCTTTAACTATTCTTACAGAATTAATCCTTCATAACTCAAAAGTTCACTAATCAATTCATTGTATACTGTTAAACTGAGGCAAAATCTCCAGCTGTATAACTGAGAGTTGATTGTTGTTGTTGAAGTAACTCATAATAAAGGTAAAGTTAAATTTAATTTATTTGATATTCTGTAAATTGCTTTAACATTTTCTCGAGAATGACTAGTCAAAATATAAAGATTAATTCATCATTTTTCCCCCTTTTATTTTGTCACACTCACGTGGAGAAAAAAATCTTTCCGGTTTAAAAAAAATAGTTTTGTTAATTTTTCAAAATCCCTGAATGTAATTTTTCTGTGAATTCACACAGTTATTAAATGCGTAAATTTAATTGAAATACTGCTCAACTATAGGTTTTTCCATTTTTATAAATCTAATTGGGAACTAAATGTTTTCCAATAGTTAAAAAGAGGTTAAATTACTTTAAAAAAAATAATAGACGTTTTTAAATTGCGATTCTGCCGAATTGTTATTCAGTCCCCAGAATCTCCACCTGTAGTGTTGTCACCTCCAGAATCTCCACCTGTAGTGTTGTCACCCCCAGAATCTCCACCTGTAGTGTTGTCACCCCCAGAATCTCCACCTGTAGTGTTGTCACCCCCAGAATCTCCACCTGTAGTGTTGTCACCCCCAGAATCTCCACCTGTAGTGTTGTCACCCCCAGAATCTCCACCTGTAGTGTTGTCACCCCCAGAATCTCCACCTGTAGTGTTGTCACCCCCAGAATCTCCACCTGTAGTGTTGTCACCCCCAGAATCTCCACCTGTAGTGTTGTCACCCCCAGAATCTCCACCTGTAGTGTTGTCACCCCCAGAATCTCCACCTGTAGTGTTGTCACCCCCAGAATCTCCACCTGTAGTGTTGTCACCCCCAGAATCCCCACCTGTAGTGTTGTCACCCCCAGAATCTCCACCTGTAGTGTTGTCACCCCCAGAATCTCCACCTGTAGTGTTGTCACCCCCAGAATCTCCACCTGTAGTGTTGTCAACCCCAGAATCTCCACCTGTAGTGTTGTCACCCCCAGAATCCCCACCTGTAGTGTTGTCACCCCCAGAATCTCCACCTGTAGTGTTGTCACCCCCAGAATCTCCACCTGTAGTGCTGTCACCCCCAGAATCTCCACCTGTAGTGTTGCCACCCCCAGAATCTCCACCTGTAGTGTTGCCAGAAACTCCACCTGTAGTGTTCCCAGAAACTCCACCTGTAGTGTTCCCAGAAACTCCACCTGTAGTGTTCCCACCCCAGAATCTCCATCTGTAGTGTTGCCAACCCCAAAATCTCCATCTGTAGTGTTGCCACCCCCAAAATCTCCATCTGTAGTGTTGCCACCCCCAAAATCTCCATCTGTAGTGTTGCCACCCCCAAAATCTCCACCTGCAGTGTCGCCACCCCAAAATGGCCACCTGCAGTGTTGCCACCCCCCAGAATCTCCACCTGTAGTGTTCCCAGAATCTCCACCTGTAGTGTTCCCAGGAACTCCACCTGTAGTGTTCCCAGGAACTCCACCTGTAGTGTTCCCAGGAACTCCACCTGTAGTGTTCCCAGAAACTCCACCTGTAGTGTTCCCAGAAACTCCACCTGTAGTGTTCCCAGAATCTCCACCTGTAGTGTTCCCAGAATCTCCACCTGTAGTGTTCCCAGAATCTCCACCTGTAGTGTTCCCAGAATCTCCACCTGTAGTGTTCCCAGAATCTCCACCTGTAGTGTTCCCAGAAACTCCACCTGTAGTGTTCCCAGAAACTCCACCTGTAGTGTTCCCAGAAACTCCACCTGTAGTGTTCCCAGAAACTCCACCTGTAGTGTTCCCAGAAACTCCACCTGTAGTGTTCCTAGAATCTCCACCTGTAGTGTTCCCAGGAACTCCAAGATAAGAAACATTACAATTTACATATTTTATCAATTTTACACCTGTCTATTAAACAAATAAAATAAATAACTATTTCACCCTCTCTTAAAATCTAAAGTCAACAAACGTCAACTGCAATTGTTTTTAGAAAGCTAAAACCTAAACAAATCACATTGAGAGAGCAAACGTAAGAATTTGTTTAAATAGTTAATACCTAATTACTACAATTGAAAACTTTTATTACATGTATTTATTGTCAAAATGGGCAATACATAAATGTACTTGTTTGAAAACGTTCGAAAGATCTAATTTAATTGATATATTATCACAGTGATTCAAGTCAATGCCTCTCGTACATGGACTAATAAAATTGTATACCTATCGATTAGGGTTATTAAGATTGATAATATATACAGGGTGGGGCGTAAGTTTGGAAGCAATTTTTCAAACATTAATATAATTCTTAAAAATAAGTTCCTAAGTAGGTGATAGGGTTTGAACTATAGTAGAGACACAACATTAGGACGTGGCAGTGTTATTTTTTACAAAAATTTAGTCAATTCAAAAATGTCAGACAAAAGAGAAGCCATTATTGCTCTACACCGTGCCGGGAAGTCAGATTCTGTCATTTCAAAGACTTTCTCAATAGCGAGATCGACTGTTTGGAAGTGTGTGAAGCGTTTTAATGAGAGAGGAGACTTGACTGATCGTCCAAGAAGTGGTAGACCACGATCACAACGCACCAAACAACTGATAAAATGTGCCCGAGAGAAGATCAGGAGGAACCCGAAAAGGTCGATACGATTGTTAGCCAAAACAGCTAATGTGAGTCCCAGAACAATGAGAAGAGTTGTCAAAGAAGACCTAAAGATATCCTCTTTCACCCTCCATAAGAGACCGACTCTGTCAGAAGCTGTAAAGAAAAAGAGATTGGAGAGAAGCAAAGCACTTCTGAGAGAATTGAAGTCTGGCACGGCTGGTGAAATTGTTTGGTCTGACGAAAAAAATTTCACAGTGGAAATGGCTCACAACCGGAGGAATGACAGAATAATTGGTAAAAGTGCAAAAGACATCCCATACAACTAAAAAACTGTCCACAGAACCATGAAACCTGCTTCAGTAATGGTCTGGGCCGCCGTTTCAGAAACTTAGAGATCTTCTTTAATTTTTGTGGAACAAGGCGCCAAAATCAATGCTAAATGTTATATTGAGAATATTTTGACGCCAAGGTTGGAGTCAGCTAAGGATCACTTCGGTAATGACACTCTATGGACATTTCAGCAGGACGGCGCGACTTCACATACTGCAAATGTCACTCAAAACTGGTGCCATGACCATCTTCCACGGTTTTGGTCCAAAGAAATGTGGCCTCCCTGCTTCCCTGATGTTAATCCTATGGACTTTTCGGTATGGTTCATTCTTGAATCAAAGGCCTGTGGTAAATTCCATCGCAGTGTGGATGATTTGAAGCGTTCGCTCCAGAGATCTTGGAAGGAAATTTCACAAGAACAGTTGCGTGCCGCAGTAGGAGGAGTTTGGAGGAGATTTGAGGCTGTTATTAAAAACAAGGGGGGACATTTTGAATAAATTTATGATTTTTGAATTCTTAAAACCCTTATGTAATAATACATAACTGTAAATTATTAAATATATTTTTCGTTGGATTATAATATGCACTTTCATTTGCTTCCAAACTTACGCCCCACCCTGTATGTTACCTATTTATGTCTACCATATTACCTAGCTATAAACATGTACAGCGAACTGGAAATGATGTAAGAGCTGTTCAGTTGGAACATAAAATTTACAGTGATTGTGAAAGATATAAAAAATCATTGCTAATTAATTTATTTAACTTTCAACTGAGTGAAATATAATGATAATATTGCAATAGATGAAAAAGGTTCTTCTGCATATTTTGATGTCCACATAATTAGCCATTATTTCTTACTTTCACCTCTTGAAATGTCAGCTTCTCGTTACTGTTAAGAACATTACAAATATGAAATAAAAAAACAATGTCAGTTTATTAATAAAGATATTTATAATATATCAAATCTAAGGTGAATTCCAAGCTATCGAATATTTCACATTTTCGGTATTATATAAAATAATAATACCTACTTGGAATTAAAATACTATTTAAATTTTATATAAGATAATAATACTATGAATTAAAATACTATTTAAATATGATAGTTTTTATTTCTTATATGATGATCTGAAATGTTGAACTATCTAATAACTCGTAACTTACCCCAGTATAGCACTAAATAATTCAACAAACTATAAAATGACAGATAGACATTATAATATAGCGTACTGTAATGCAGTGGATCTCCTCTATAGTGAACTCCTGTATAGTGAAACATCCTGATTAGTAGACTCCTGTATAGTGAACTTACCTCTATGGTGAACATATTTAGTTTAGTCTGCCACATATATTCATAAGTTTTCTATGCCTCTCTATATAGTAAATTAGTTGTATTTCATGAAAGGGGAGTTCTACCAGTGTAACTCCTCTATAATGAAGTCATGTGTAGTGAATCATCCTGATTCTTTGAGTTCTGAGAAATAAAATAACCTGTATAATGAAGTAGTTCATGAAAAACTCATAAAGTAATTTAAAAAAAACCTATAATACCCAAACCCAAAAAATAAAAAAATTCTTAAATGAGCGAATAGTGAAAAACTCAAGAAACTTGAAACCCCCCCCCCCCCCAAAAAAAAAGCAGAAACCCCCCCCCAAAAAAAAAGCAGAAACCCCCCCCAAAAAAAAAATAAAAAAAAAACAGAAAAAAAACAGAAACGTCTCCCAAAAAAAGAAAAAAAACAGAAAAACAGAAACCCCCCCCCCCAAAAAAAAAAACAGAAACCCCCCTCCCAAAAAAAAAACAGAAACCTCCCCCCCCAAAAAAAAAAAACCTCCCCCCCCCCAAAAAAAAAAACCTCCCCCCAAAAAAACAGAAAAAAAACAGACCCCCCCAATAAAAAATAAAAAAAAAACAGAAACCCCCCAAAAAAACAGAAAAAAACAGAAACCCCCCAAAAAACATCACAATTACTTGAATTACTTTGAAGAAATTAATGTATTCATAAAATATGTATTGAATCAACCAACATTCAATTTCTATTGAAAACCTGTTAATTTTACCGGGAAAGTACACTATAGTTGTAATTTATAATGTGCAATTTTGATATAAATTCACACGGGTGTTACTGGAAGATATTAAATAAATAAGAATATATCTAACTATGGAATGTGTGTGCAAGTAAATAAATAATGAACAACTCAATATAACTGATATGCTGTCAGGCGCCTAAACAAGGGGGGGGGGGGCAACTGGGGTGTTCATACTTGCGTTTTTGCAACGCCACGTAAAATAAATGTTCATCTTAACATTTTTCTCTGGTTATTATTAGGTTATCATATTCTCTGGTTATCATTTTCTCCGTTTATTATTTTCTCTGGTTATTATTTTTTCTGGTTATCATTTTCTTTTGTTATCATTTTCTCTGGTCATCATTTTCTCTGGTTATCATTTTCTCTGGTTATCATTTTCTCTGGCTATCATTTTCTCTTGTTATCATTTTCTCTGGTTATCATTTTCTCTGGTCATCATTTTCTCTGGTCATCATTTTCTCTGGTTATCATTTTCTCTGGTTATCATTTTCTCTGGTCATCATTTTCTCTGGTTATCATTTTCTTGGTTATCATTTTCTCTGGTTATCATTTTCTTGGTTATCATTTTCTCTGGTCATCATTTTCTCTGGTCATCATTTTCTCTGGTCATCATTTTCTTGGTTATCATTTTCTCTGGTTATCATTTTCTCTGGTCATCATTTTCTCTGGTTATCATTTCCTCTGGTTATCATTTCCTCTGGTTATCATTTTCTCTGGTTATCATTTTCTCTGGTTATCATTTTCTTGGTTATCATTTCCTCTGGTTATCATTTTCTCTGGTTATCATTTTCTTGGTTATCATTTCCTCTGGTTATCATTTCCTCTGGTTATCATTTCCTCTGGTTATCATTTTCTTGGTTATCATTTTCTCTGGTTATCATTTTCTCTGGTCATCATTTTCTTGGTTATCATTTTCTCTGGTTATCATTTTCTCTGGTTATCATTTTCTTGGTTATCATTTTCTCTGGTTATCATTTTCTCTGGTCATCATTTTCTTGGTTATCATTTTCTCTGGTCATCATTTTCTCTGGTTATCATTTTCTTGGTTATCATTTCCTCTGGTTATCATTTCCTCTGGTTATCATTTCCTCTGGTTATCATTTTCTTGGTTATCATTTCCTCTGGTTATCATTTTCTCTGGTTATCATTTTCTCTGGTTATCATTTTCTTGGTTATCATTTTCTCTGGTTATCATTTTCTCTGGTCATCATTTTCTTGGTTATCATTTTCTCTGGTCATCATTTTCTCTGGTCATGATAACGAAAAAAGTAATTAGGCATTATAGAGTATGTTCTGAATTATCAAACATGTATGCAATATCCCAGCAGTGAAAAAAAGGCTAATGTGAACGGTCCAATAGACATTCGTATCCTGCTAAAGTTCTAGCGATAAAAATTCTGCTCGTATTGTAGCAGGGGACTGAGCCATAGTAAATAAATAGAGAAGTATACCAAGTACAATATTGGAACATCAGAAAATACTCTGAGTGACGTCACACAAAGTATTTTCCTTTTGTTTTTTAATAAAAAAATGTGCTATTATTCAGTTAAATGTGCATTTTCATGGAAATTAACTTACATAAAATTGTTTTTATCACGTTTTACACTCTATTCACTTACAGCATTCAACTAATAATACTTATAATATTTGAGAGTACTCTGATGTGACGTCATTTGTTTACATCGCTTCTGAAGAATGGATCAAGTTCACCGACAATTAATTCGAAACTTAGCATACTTCTCTATTTATTTACTATGGACTGAGCTATGTTGCGCTAGAAAAAAAAAGATGGTAAAACAATGACGCTGTTATGGCGGAGTATCTCTCGAATTCAAACAGTGAATCCTTTTGAATAGTTAATGCCAATATTGATTTAGCTACTCATTATTTATATTCTCTAATATAGCTTGGTCTAATAGAAGAGTATGTGTATCATTCCAATAAGAATTTGAACCATTAACCATAGTGAAGACAGTCCATTCAAAAAATAGCCAATCATTCTAATATTTGTACTCACGCATGTAACACATGACTGCTCACCAAAGACTTCTAATATATTGATTCTTAGAGATCACAATCATTTTCTGAGTCGAGTCCAACTGTTTATACTCACATAAAGTAGCTAAACAAGTAGCTAAAGTTACATTTAATGCTAATGCCTTTTGGAGATAACTGAGTTAACTGATCATTAATATAAATAGAAAACAGCAAAAACAAGGTCAATTTTTATGTATTGGTGTTATTTATTCACGTATTTATCTTATGTATTATCCTTTCATTATTCGTTATGTATTATTCATTTATTAGTTTAATTTATTTTATTCGTATGTTAATTTCTTCTGTTATTTTTCATTCAGGTTTTTTTTCTTTATATTGCAATCCTTTTCCCAACCCGTGTCCATCTCCCCTTTCCCAACCCGTGTCCATCTCCCCTTTCCCAACCCATGTCCATTTCCCCTTTCCCAACCCGTGTCCATTTCCCCTTTCCCAACCCGTGTCCATTTCCCCTTTCCCAACCCGTGTCCATTTCCCCTTTCCCAACCCGTGTCCATTTTCCCTTTCCCAACCCGTGTCCATTTCCCCTTTCCCAACCCATGTCCATTTCCCCTTTCCCAACCCGTGTCCATTTCCCCTTTCCCAACCCGTGTCCATTTCCCCTTTCCCAACCCGTGTCCATTTCCCCTTTCCCAACCCGTGTCCATTTCCCCTTTCCCAACCCGTGTCCATTTCCCCTTTCCCAACCCGTGTCCATTTTCCCTTTCCCAACCCGTGTCCATTTCCCCTTTCCCAACCCGTGTCCATTTCCCCTTTCCCAACCCGTGTGTATTTCCCCTTTCCCAACCCGTGTCCATTTCCCCTTTCCCAACCCGTGTCCATTTCCCCTTTCCCAACCCATCTCCATTTCCCCTTTCCCAACCCATCTCCATTTCCCCTTTCCCAACCCGTGTCCATTTCCCCTTTCCCAACCCATCTCCATTTCCCCATTCCCAACCCATCTCCATTTCCCCTTTCCCAACCCGTGTCCATTTCCCCTTTCCCAACCCGTGTCCATTTCCCCTTTCCCAACCCTTTTTCATTACATATTCATTTAATTTAACTGTAGGCTTATTTAACAATTAAACCATATTAATTTATTTATAAATAGTCATAAAGTGTATAAAGCCATCTGTTAAAGGGACCCTTATAATTTCCGCAATTTAGGATAAAGTGCCACATGCAATCTAATACACTGGTTTTGAAACGATAGAAAGAAGATTTATTAGACTTATTCTTTGATTAAGTAGATAGGTAGGATTCAGTAGGAAGGTAGGATAGAAGTTAGTTAATAGTAGGTAGTTAATAAATAGTTAAATGATTCAATCTCGCGTTCTCATTTCCTATACATTTATATTTAATGCCATTCCTAGCTCCTGTCTTTATCGCAGTATTGTGCCAGCCGTCAGGCACTAGTGTGACAATACATAGTCACATACCTAATAGATTCATACTACCACTTGTACGACCTAAGTGATTTTACTTTAACTTATTAATATTACTGTCTGTCCCTTGTGCCATGACAACGCAAGTGGGAAGGGCTCCGTTAAAATGAATTTTTGCGCTAAACTTTTTGGCGTATCTAGGATTTGGATCAAGGGGGGGGGGAGGCACTTTTCAAATTGTTTAAGGTGACTGAAAAAATCTACGGATTAATCCTCACACTTGAAGAAATGTCAGTTATTTGATTATATTAATTGTTTTTGAACATGATTTACACTGTGTTCCATCGGAAGTGTAATTTTTAAATTGCGGATTTAGATAACTTAAAATGATTTCATTCGTATTACGTATAACTCATTTTGTTCATAAAGAATGGATTATATCACCCTATTAATAATAGCATTGATTTTCAACCTTAAATATGTTTCTGAATTAGAGAAGAAATGAATCATCCTGGACTCTGTAGTTTGCCAAGATTTCAACCTGAAAAATGCTTTCTTCTGAAGAAGAATTTCAAGAAATGGATCGTCCTGCAGTTTGTCAAAACACCTTCTCCTTCAACAGTACGCCGAGAATAATTCATGCTCCACTTCAAGATCCGTGGAATGGGGGTAAAAGCTTGTCACCTGCATAAAGTTCACAAGAGTTCGGGAAATTTTCAATGGGATTAGTTCAATCCACAAGAAAAAGCAAATGAGAATAAAACTAAACTGAACAGAAGCAGTGATTCAGGAGACGAAGAGTTTATTTGAAGAAACCCCCAGTTTCTCTCTCAGAAAAGCTTCTCAGCAGATTTCTCCCATCAAACCAATTTTGTGGAGGATCGTCATACAGGAACTACATTTCTGTTTCATCATTACATTTCAGTTCAACCATTAACAAAAAATGCAGAAAAGGCAGTTTTGTCAGTGGATTGTTCAACAACCAACCAACATTGTCACTTGAATCGTTTGGTCTGACGAGAAGTTCTTTTGCCTCCATCAAAAACCACATAAAAAAAACACGATTGAAAATCCTTATACAAAAATGTGCATTTGATCTTAGAACAGGAAGGGTAGAATTACAATTTGTCTATTTACTTTATTTTATTCGAATAGCCCTAACTGTGCAAGATTAACAAATAGCCTACATAAATTATCTTCAATTAACTCCAGCCATCCTCTCTCTCTGTGCCGATAAAAGTATCCTAGTCTGAAATGATAAAGTTAGGCATTTAATGGAAATATAATAGCTAAATAAATAAGTTTAGTGCAACTTTTTTGGAGGAAGTGCAACACTCTAATGCTGCACCTCACTCCTAGCTTGTGGTTTGTGACGTTCTATTTGTTTACAATTCCACGAGGTGACTAAACTAAATAGATTAAGATTGCTCAAGCGTCACCTATTATGAAGTCCCGCGTGCACCCAAATAAGAGTGCAAGAAACTGAGGTCAATCCAGTCTATCTGCCCTCTCTACTGCATGCCAGAAGATTTTAGATTGTAGTCCGAAATCCGCCAGAGGTTTTTTAGGATCGATGTCTGAAATCCACCAGTGGTGAATTCGGTTCAGTGTCCGAAATCCAACAGTGATTTTTAAGGTTCAGTGTCCGAAAACCAAAAGTGTTTTTTTAGGCTCAGTGTTCGAAATCCGCAAGTGTTTTTTTTTAGATTTGGTGTTTACAGTACATGCGGAATAAATACTCAGATTAGTTATGACTCAAATATAAGAAAAGAGCTTGGTTGGTGGTGACGTAAGGCGCGCTACGCACTGTTGTGTTATGTGTGTACAGTGATGGCCAGGTGAAAAGTGTGGGAGACTCATTTTAGATCCGTGAATACAGTTTAAATGTGGCTTGAGCGTTACAATGACGTCGCCACCACCAGCTAGTTGATGTTAATATATTTAATAAATGAATACAGGCAGACCCCGCTTTAAGTCAAAAATCATACCTCACTTTAACTAAGAAATTGTTCTAAAAGCGGGGGAGACCCCGCTTTAAGTTAAAGCATTATTACTACTACTTTTCTACTAACAAAAATTAAGAACGTTTGCATGGCACACTAACACAATGTATCATATTTTATATGGTTCCTTAATTGGTAAACTCCTTATAGTTTAGTTGACCCTTGGATAGGGTCAACTAAACTAGGAAGCGAGTATATAATATAAAGGGATATTAATTTTTAAATCACATTTTACATATATTTATGGAGATTGAGGATCCGTTAACAAAACTATTATCATTTATAAAATTTAGTAAATTTACCTACAGTTGTCCTTTTCCCAATATGTTTCCATAAGACATTCTCTTGAAAATTTGATCGTTATTATAGATACATATTACATTCATATAGTATTTTATTTTCATTCAAATTTCAATTGTAAAAATCACAATAGTTATTTTACAACTGTCATAATATAAAATAATTTGAACAAATTTTTTTACATAGGATTTATATACCCGCTTCCTAGTTTAGTTGACCCTATCCAATGGTCAACTAAACTAGGAGTTTACCGGTTCCTTAAATGTAAACATAATTGTTTTAAAATCAATTTCTGTACAGCTGATGTAAGTAAGCACGGGGTCACCTACGCTTTAAGTCGTCCTGTTATAAAAGCGGGGTCTGCCTGTATTGAATTTTAGAACAATCCCTCGAAATATCTGCGAAACAAATAATAGGTGTATGATGCTAAGGAGCTGCTGCACAAACTCGAATTTATATGAATAACCCAGATTCCATTGAGTCTTTTATACAATGTGTCGTTTTGTCTTCAGCCTGGAGAGGGAGATTTTTAGGACCTCAGGAGATTTGTTTAATATTTAATAATAATAAAAATCTATTTTTCCCCCTTTAAAGTGATGTGTCTATAATGGTATTTGACTCATTTTAAGTGTTTCTAATTTACAATTTAAAAATGATGTATCTGATGGAACAGGGTCTAGGACATCTCGTACACGGACAATTCGTCCAACGGACATTTCGTCCACGAGTTACTTTATTTTGTATTATAAAGTGCATATGGGATATATTTCATAATATTTTTCACTATTACATTAATAGCCAGATATATATGTATAATATTATTATAGTTATTTAAGCCGAAACATTTTATATGAACACATGATAAATGTTTATCTATCGACTATAGTTTTAATCTTAAATATGATGTATCATTAAGTTATTTTACTCCTTTAATATATGCAATAATTAATGAGTTACACAGAGAAAAAAGTTTACTCATATATGATGATTCAACAATTTATGCTTTGAATCAATTTATTACGTGATTTAGTTGGACTATATTCATGTTTTCACGTGTGTCAAAACATAGTTAATTCAAATCATTTTATGGATTGAATCAACTTACTATGAGAGTTAAGGCCCTTTTACACGTACACTCATTACCTTCGGAATTCCCGTTTGAGGCACTAAGCCCCGCCCACTACAAGCCAAAGTAGCCTTTATAGCGTGAGCGGCACTAGTGAGGAACACATCCCGCCATATCAAACATGTCTTGATTTTTGACTCATAAGCGGCAGTGATAAGGATAATTGTTCTTGTATAATGACAACAGAGATGAATGAAACGTTGTTTTTTATCAGGAAAACAGTTTTAATCAATTTTCAATAATTAATATCTAACTGTGGAAATTGGATTCGCTTCATGTATATTATTTAATAATAAAGAAAGGGAGAGGGGAGGCGGTATGTCTAGTTAATATGATAGATAAACATTAGTTATTAGATGACAATAATATAATATTTCGGATGATAATAGGTACTGTATTTCCAGAGAAAATAAAGTTTTTATTAGTTAACATTAGTCCACCTTGATCTTCTTTTTCGCTTTTGGCTCTTGTTAATACAACCAAACACAGTGCTACCTTTTTGCTATAATCAGAGAAGGACACACTGCAATTGGTGAACGGCTTCAATGGATGTACGTGTAAAAGCGCATCAGTAATCACTCACGCTCATTGCTTGTATTGGCGGGGTCTAAAATTTCTCATAGGGAATGAATGCGGGGAAAAGAGTGTACGTGTAAAACGGCCTTTACACGTACACTCTTTTCCCCACATTCATTCCCTATGGTAAATTTAGGCCCCGCCCATACAAGCAATGAGCGTGAGTGATTACTGATGCGCTTTTACACGTACAGTGCCAATGCAGACGTTCAACATGCAACGTTTAACCAAAAAAAAACTTTATTTTCTCTGAAATACAGTATTTTCAGCTGAAGTATTTTATGTCAATAAATAATTAATGTTTATCTATATCATATTAGCGAGGCACACCGCCTCTCTCCCCCCTTTCTTTATTATAATATAATATGCATGAAGCGAATAAATTTTTCACAGTTTCATATTAATTATTAAAAATTGATTAAAACTTTTTTCCTGAGGAAAACAACGTTCGATTCATCACTGTTGTCTTTATACAAACGCTATTATCAACATCACCGTTCTTCATCACTGCCGCTCATGAGTCAAAAATCAAGACATGCTTGATATGGCGGGATTGTGTTCCTCACTAGTGCCACAGTAGAAAGATAGGATCTTTATACTGTGCTAGTGCCGCTCACGCAATAAAGGGTATTTTGGCTTGTAGTGGGCGGGGCTTAGTGCCTCAAACAGGAGTTCCGTAGGTAATGAGTGTACGTGTATAAGGGCCTTTACAGTTACATTTTGGGAGTTTGAACATATGTTTAAACAACTATGACATAGTGTGATAAAGTAACCCACAAAGGCTGTTAATCCTATGTATCTGGTGTATAAATTAACTTACTATGAGAGTTGGCGCTACTTTTTTTAAGTTTAGGTGTGAGTTAAATCAAATGAGTATGTGGCAACTTATGCTTTCCTCAAAGCCAATTAATCGGTTGATACTTTACAGTTCAAATCTTGTTTTAAGTGTGTTACGTGTTGAATGTGCATGAACGCTCCTCAATACCATTTTAGTTCAAGTGCAAACAATAGCTATATATGCACTAAATAGTATTATCGCTGCCGATCGCTTATTAATTAATTCCATTAATAAATTGATAAATGTCTGCCTAAATATTCTAAAATTTTGGGGATTGATATGCTGGCGGCTAGGTAGTTATTTGAAGAGCTGATATCAGTATATAACTTAATTGTCATGATAATAAATTTTGATTACTGCCTTCCAGTTTGTAAACTGATATCCAAACTAATTTTCCTAGATTATTATATGTTAACTTATTTAAGCATCATACCTACCTAGATGTTTTTCCAATGCCAATACCTTCTAAATAGGCTAGGCAGTATGTGAATAATAAAGCCTTTATCTTCTAAACCATATTTTAGTGCAATTCATCTTACTCATAGGCACTGATGTAGAAATATGCTAATAGAATTACCATGGTCAAATTGAAAACGAAATATAAACAATTAAGTTTTAGACATTATTTAACAGTGAAACTCCTGAGTTATGAAATTTTAGTTTCTTCATAACTCAAAGCCACTCCATAGCACATTTTGTTTTCTATGATCAAAATATTGGAGAAAACTACGGTCTTTGAGTGAAAACTAGGACCATATTCGATCATGACACGTAGGTATATCGTTTTCTATATTTGAAAAATAGAAAATACTTCATAACTCCGCGGTGCATTTTATAATTCAGGTCCTTCATTATTCGAGTGCTTCATAACGAAAAACTTCATAACTCAGTTCTTTCATTATTTGGGTGCTTCATTACGAAAAACTTCATAACTCAGTTCTTTCATTATTTGGGTGCTTCATAACGAAAAACTTCATAACTCAGGAGTTTTATTGTAATTACTTTTTGCTTAAATTAATTGTTATCCATGATACCAATACGTACCTATTATGATACCAATTGGAATTCAAGTTTAGAAATAAAAATCAATACCTAAATAATTAATTCTACGTAAAATGCAGAACCGCATGTCCGTCCGTTAACTTGAGCTTTCACCTAGTGCCAAAAGCTGCAAAGGAGACGATTCAAAATTCAGTGATTTACATTATAGATAATTAAACTTAGAGTCGTAATCGGACTCATTAAATCTATATATAATAATTAGTATTTAATTTTTATTTTAATCGGTATCATGCCTTCAGTTATTGAAATTTAAATTTAGACCCTACCCAGGTAACATTGAGATATTCCCGGAATATTCCCTTGATATCTATATATTCCCTCATTATCCGCTATCGTATAATGATATCGATGGAATATTCCAGGAGTTAGTGAAAATTAGTTGATCCCTTAACGATATCGAAGGAATATTCCAGGAATTAGAAAGAAAAAATTGATCCCCTTCCGATAGCGAGGGAATATTCCAGGAATTAGTGAAAATTAGTTGATCCCAATCGATATCGAAGGAATATTCCAGGAATTAGAAAGAAAAAATTGATCCCCTTCCGGTATCGAGGGAATATTCCAGGAATTAGTGAAAATTAGTTGATTCCCTAACGATTTCGAGGGAATGTTCCAAGAATTACTGAAAATTAGTTGATCTCATAACGATATCGAAGGAATTTTCTAGGAATTAGTGAAAATTTGTTGATCCTCTAAATATATCGAGGGAATATTCTCGAATATTCTCGAAATAAGTACCGCTTTTATTATAGCGGGGTGTAATTAAAGCGAGGCCTGCCTGTACCCTACTCTATAAATATTTCTCTGAGCACAAAATTCCTGTTTGTTCAATGAAACACAATTATACTTATATATGTCAAAATATCCAACTAATTACTTACCAATATATTCTGAGTGCGAGTTAATCTATGGTTAAATTTTAATTGATTCATTCATTATTTTGAACTTTCATCACAGAGCTTTTATCTTCAATATAAGACGTGGCCTCAAAACGTTTTCTTCAATTTGAACTCATAGCGAATGAAATTTTTGAAGGAGTTAAAATTATATCAAAATTTGACCCTCTTATAGTTGATTCCCCAACAATATCGAGGGAATATTCCAGGAATTAGTGAAAAATGGTTGATCCCTAAAAATTATAAAAGAAACTATTATAAAAGAAAAAAAAAAAGAAATAATATTTGAAATATGGAACTATATTTATCGATGATAACTTTAAGATGCACTTGAGTTATCATATTGGATAAAGTTCTTAAAAAATCCCTTTTCTACTGTTTCCAGGATGGTCGAGTGGTTAGCGTCGCAAGCAGATGACAACGAGGCGCAGGCTCGAGATCCGGAAACACCACTTCATTTCTTTCCATTTAATTTGTATATAACAATATGTATCATTCAACTAATTCATATAAAGTCAAACATACTCGTACAAATGTAGTATATGCTAAGAAATATTAATTTTGGTATCTCTTTTATATCCTTCCTCTATTATAGATATCCAGGGAATATTCCCATTTGATCCCCTTGATATTGAGGGGATACCCCCCTCACTGTCCCAATTTTATTCCTTTGTTATCGAGGGAATGATAATTTCGGTATTCCTTGCTCTTCCCTTGATATCGAGGGAATATTCCAGGGATAATATATTTAAATCCCATCATTATTCCCTCGATATCATTTGGGGATATCCCCAGATCGCTAAAACGTCAAAATAGGAAATCCCCTCGATAACGCTGGGGATATCGAGGGAATAATCCCAGGGAATTTCCCAGGAATATCCCGGGAATAACTTTTTGTTACCTGGGTAAAAGGCCTCGCTTTAGTTACTAAATCACGACATATCAAACGGTAATTAAAGCAAGGAAAGGTAACAAGAAATTTATAATTGTCTGTCATTGAGTATAAGCTATACATCTCATTTTCTATGAATTATGATGAAAGAAAATTTGTTTTAGAGTTAGATTACCATGAATGACTATTAATAAACAATTTTTCAGTGTTTGTGACTGTGATGAAATTTTTAATAAGTGAATTTATTAAAGGTTTTGAAATCTAACCATGGCTTAACTCTCACTCACTATATGTGAGTAATTAATAGATACATAGATTTCTATAATTATTGTGTTACATTACACAAACAGCAATTTTATGATCTGTGAAATATTTTTGGTAGTAGGGTACTTAGTTCCAAGTTATTGGTTTGTTGTACATTTTCGAACACGTCAAAAAAGAAAAGAAAATAATTATTATTTAACTTCCATTCAAATTGGTATCATGTTGACCAATTGAAATAGAAATTAAATAATGATTATTATATAGAGATTTTTACGTGTTCGAAAATATAATTGAACCGTGCGATAGCACGGAACTTATCCTAAAATGGGACATGTTGAATTTCTGAACCAATTGCTTCTAAGAACCTCATCTGGATTATAATTTTGAGGTTTTTTTAATTACCGTGAAATGATCGCAAAAAATTGTCTCCGTTTTATATGTTCACGAACGGCACTTATTTCGAGACATGACTCGAAATAAGTACCACTTTTATTATAGCGGGGTGTAATTAAAGCGAGGCCTGCCTGTACCCTACTCTATAAATATTTTTCTGAGCACAAAATTCCTGTTTGTTCAATGAAACACAATTATACTTATATGTCAAAATATCCAACTAATTACTTACCAATATATTCTGAATGCGAGTTAATCTATGGTTAAATTTTAATTGATTCATTCATTATTTTGAACTTTCATCACAGAGCTTTTATCTTCAATCTAAGTCGTGGACTCAAAAAACGTTTTCTTCAATTTGAACTCATAGCGAATGAAATTTTTGAAGGAGTTAAATTTATATCAAAATTTGACCCTCATATAATTATGTATTTGTAATAATTAAGACTAAGTTATGATTTTGGTTATAATAGCGGAGCCTGATTTATTGTTAAATTAACTTCAAAATATATCTAATTAGGTATTTCCGACTCGTTTAATATAAAAAAAAATTCTTTATTAAAATGCATCCACGATGACACACAGGCAGAGGTCCAGACACTAGGACAGCTGTCTGCAGGTTCGATACTCAGACACATTAATTTATTTCTTCCCATTTAATTTCTGTAAAACACTATATAACGTTATTTAAATTCATATGCACCTAACCTAAGTACATTTTGTGCAATAAACTAAGAAAATTTATTTATTAAATTATTGGATACGAGTGGATATTGTTTCGAAGCATGTTAGATATATAATTGGGCGTCAGTTCGATACAGATTCCCTATGGCAGTAGCAAATGTTTGCTTCTATTCAAGGTCTACTTTTATATGCCCAATCGATACAGTTTTGTCAACGTCTATTCGACCCATAATTTGTGACTCTTCATCTCGAAATATACGTATTTTCGTCTTTCGATTCTGTCTAGTGATGCACGGCATCTTCGAATCGATGCCAAAACGATGTTAGATAGCGAATTCTAGCTCTATTTTCGAATTCATTTCGAGAAAAGCCTTGTATCGAGATGACGTTATTTCGATGCTTCATTGTTTACTGGGGTCGTTAGCTATTGTCAGCCGTTGCTATGCCAGCATGGGCCAATGATGGCCCACAGTAAAATACAATTGACTTTAGAGCAGTTAAAATATCGGCATGCCGTCGTTAGCCATTGTCAGCCGTTGCTATACCAGCATGGGCCAATGCTGACAAGCGGTGCAAAAGGTATTGGTTCAACGTTGGCACAGAGATGGCCCGATCTGGCACGGTTGGTTTGCGGACGTTGGGCCACCGCCTTATTGAACGGCCTGCCGTAATGGCCCTATGTTACCCCAACACTGCAATGCTTCTGGGGTAGGTAAAATAATATAGATTTGAGTTTGATTATGCAACTGTTCTATTTTGCCCCCTTGATCATCCACCTGGGATCCGGATCCTTTATTTCCTTCTTCTTCTTTATATGTATGATTGTTCAGCAGTAAATTGAATGGAATCGAACATTTCAACTTGTGTGGTCTCGTTCACGGCGTGTGTAGTCACAAATAACACAATTTAACCAAGAAAAGTTAGCTCGATACGGACATTTTAATTTTGCGATTTGATGACGTATCGGCCTGGTGTCGTTTCAGATTAAAGTATAATTAACAAAGGAAATCTTAATTATAAATTCATTGCCGATTTGTTTTTACTGATTAGACAGCTTTTATGCAGAAACTGAAATATATTTGGTCACACTCACAGTGTGACGTCATTATATCTCTAGTATCAAGTTAGTCAGCTGTG
Source organism: Caprella mutica (assembly GCA_947561585.1). Taxonomy (NCBI): domain Eukaryota; kingdom Metazoa; phylum Arthropoda; class Malacostraca; order Amphipoda; family Caprellidae; genus Caprella; species Caprella mutica. The sequence continues at coordinate 179,008 of CANNZV010001569.1, read as the reverse complement.
TACATCGTAGCCTATACATTGAGTCAACTCACATGTTTCTTCTCTTTTGTTGTTTTTGTTCATATTAGGGTTAAAGTTATTTCCGAAATTCTCATAGGTATTTACCGCATTCTCTTAAATTCATTCAGTCTACAGAATACCTAAGAGACATTTTTCCACAAGTTTCTAATTATCTTCTTATGTTCACGTGAATAGCTACCTCTCATTAATTTAATTGTTACTAGTGTTTACTGTTTTGTTAACTAGAAGTTAACTATAGTTTCTATACCTAATAAGTAATAGGTAGGTATCCTAGCCCTATTACTATTAGGTATGTTAGGTAGGCTACCTATTTATACTAATTTATTCTATGGTTAGAACGGTAGAACCAAAGTTAATCGTTAGTTAAGAAGTGTGGTACAATTTAGCCCACCTGTTTTTACCCTTGTTAACGAATTTAACCTATCTAGTTAGCTAGTAACGTTAAGTTAACTAGGTAGGCTATCCCAGTCTACAAAGCATGTACCTACAATCAGTCTCCAGATGGCAGACTCTGAGACTCCACTCTCCAGATAACAGTCTCTGTTTGGTGCACAAAATCCCCAGTCTGCAGAAACTGGTAAAGTGCTCGTAGAGATCTCTTATCATGTTCGTAGCAAAATTAATGTAAATATAGGGATTAATTCAAAGTGTTTGTAGCAAAATTAATGTAAATATAGGAATTAATTCAAAATTGTTTGGAGAGAATATCCCAAATATCTCCCATATTCTGCAGACTGGCAAAATCCCACTGACTTTTTAAAAAAGCTGAAAAAATCCACCATAAATTTCCAGTAATTTGGCTGATCCACCAACATTTTCTCCATTTTTCCACCGAAAATTAATGATAACATAGGAATAAATAGCCAAAAATCCACCGACTTTCGGACTTTGCAAGAATATTATTTTCAATGGAGAACCATGAAATACAGTCTGGTCCAGACTCCAGAGTGAGAAATTTAATTTTTAGGGTAATTTCAAATTTGCCATGTTTTAAAGTGTGGACAAAGTCGCCAGTATATTGGCGACTTTTGAGTGGTTAAATAAGTTGAAAAACATGTAAATAACAAGTAAATCACTCACCAAATAGTCTAAGGAGAAGCACATGCATCAGAAATGAAGCATAATATTAATAAGGATGTTTTCAAGTGTTAAATAGTCACTAGGAACCCAGTCTGCAGAACATGGGACATTTTTAACATTTTCTGTGCGAACAATCCTTAATTTCCTCCTATATTTACATGTATTTTACTGAGAACAGAAGCCAAAATAGATGATTTCTTGGAGAACAATTTACCAGTTCCTGCAGTCTGGCTAGGAACCAGTCTGTATTTGGTGCACAAAATCCCATTATGCCACCGACTTTTACAGAAAGCTGAAAATATCCACCATAAATTTCCAATAATTTTGCTGATCCACCAACATTTTCCCAATTTATCCACCAAAAATTAAAGGTAACATAGGAATAAATAGCTAAAAATCCACCGACTTTGCCAGAATTAGCAGAATATTATTTTCAAAGGGAAAAAAGTCCACGTCTATGTCTCTTGCAGAGATTTTAATTTGAGAGAGAGTTACTCTCTGACTCTCGGCAGCAGATTCAGAATCTCCCGCAGTTAAATTAATGGTAACATAGGAATTCACTCAAAATCTCCCGCATCTAAATTAATGGTAACATAGGAATTTGAATTAATTCAAGATCTCCCGCAGAGATCTAAAATTCAATCCAAAACTCCCGCAGAGAGTTCTCTAAAAATATTCCATATTCTGCATACTGTCTGACTGGGTACTAGGGTCACGCAGGTAAATTGCGGCCCTTTAATTTTTAATTGTGGCCCTCTCAAGAGAGTCTCTAAAATGTTCTGAATTGAAATTACATTAAAATGTTGCATAGCTACCAAAAGAGCACAGTGAATGCTACAACTTTTTAATTTAAGTTTTGACGTGTATTTTGAAGCTATGATGTTTCAGTTGTTAGAGGCCGCAGTTAGTGAGCGGGCCGTAATTTACCTGCGTGACCCTATCCAGTTACCAGTCTCAGTCTGCAAAAGATGCATGAAGTTGTGAAGATCCAGATTGTATTTGGTGGTAAATTCCAATGATATTGATAAATATCATTGGAATGATAAATTCTAATGATAATGATATTCTCTCCACTAATTACATGTAAACCAATCTGCAAATGCAATGCATGCACAATCAGTGGTAAATTTGTGCTTTAGATCCCCCAACGATTTTCGATATTTTAACACTTAATATAGGTTAAAGGAGCCATTTAAAGACTTTTTTCAGGAATACCATTTGTTGTGCAAATGCTTCGTTTTCGAGATATAGCGCAATTAGGTTTTTGGTAGGAATAACATTAAGTTTGAAGAAAACACAAGGCTTTCCGCCTTTTAGATTTTTGTGACGTGAAATCTTGGTGCCATGAAACTGTTAATGTAGTTCACTGTATCCGCTAGTTTGTTGTACTGCACAAATCATGATTGTTTAATGACCTGGCAGGGAAGTTGGGGGGCCGCACGCTGCCCGATATACGTATTTGTGATGTTAATGTACCTTTCCAGACCCCCAAACTTAACCTAACCTATCAGAAACTTGATTGCGGTATATCTCGAAAATGAAGCATTTGCACAACAAATGGTATTCATGAGAAACTTCTTAAAATAGCTCTTTTTATCTATAAAAAAGTGTCAAAATATTGAAAATCGTTGGGGGACCTAAAGCTCAAATTTACCAATCGGTCTTCAGAGACTCCAAATATTTCATTTTTGGGGCAATTTCTCTCCAAAGATTTTCAAATTTCTCCAATATGGCCAAAAATCACATAATACCCTCCAATAATTACATGTAAACATAGAATTAATTGGAAAATTGTTGCTGGGAATTGTAGAAAGCCAATTTCAAGACCTCGACAGTTGCTGAATAATCTTCACAACTTCACCCATCTTTTGCAAACTGGAGTCTGGTTGGCTATTTTGTAATTCTCTGTGTTAACCTCCCATATTTTTATTTTACATGTGTTTTACTGGATTTCATGAAGAATACTTTACCAGTTCCTGTAGTCTTGTTAGGTCATGTCGGTGATTTCAGCCTCATGGGTATTACTATCTCTTAACAGACGGCAGTGATGTTATTTTTACCAGTTTTCAAAAGATGGTGTTTGTTAGGATATCTTTTTTCTATTTCTGTTCACAGGAAAATTAATGTAAATATCATGTAGCTAAATATATTAGATAATCAAATTATAAATTCGAAATTGCTTCAGACGTATTTATCACTATGACATGCCTAACTAGTTTCATTTAGAAAAATATCAATTTTCATGTTTCTCTTGTCTTTCAGATATCTAAATTAGTGAATATTATAAAAAAAATAATGATTTAGCCTGACAAATGTCTAGTGTTTATTTATATGTACATGGAAATTAATCCTTTGATAGACCTAAAAGTCACTGTCTTAGTAGAGCAAATGATGAGTAGATTAATTGTAGCTCTATTAGTCATTTTACTGTCACAAAGTATAGTAGCTGTTCCCATCTCTAACAGTAGTCAAACTCTCTCTGATGTCACACCACCACTGAAAGAGAATGTACTCAATTCCCAGGTAATATTCTATTCACTAATATGTTTATTCAAATTATCAATAGACCACATTTACGCTTGCCCCGTGTTTTAGATTCTGGCACAAATTTCAAAATGGCAGGGATGTCTTTACTCGAGTATAGCTGCTCAAATTTAAATTGCATTCTCAAATTATAGCACAAGCCTATAGCCATCAACTCTTTTGACTAATTATGATATTTGATCAATAAACAAATTAGCTACATAATCAAGATGTAGCTAGCTATATCAAGAATAAATTGACTAAATTGTGGTACACATTCGTGCCAGATCAACTTAGTCACCTGCATGCGTGAATGTGTTAAGCACTTAATCCTACATTATAAATAGTTTCATCAAATATCTACTAGCTACCTATTTATTTTCATTTTAATAGGAGTAAGAAACCCCTAAGACTATCCTTATCTTAATAATTTTACAGAATTCTCAAACTTATCTCACTGGACTGACAGTAGAAGTAGAGAATGTTTCTCCCGAGTCTGTCTATCCCGGCACCTCTAACTTCACAACTCGCCAAATGCTGCTCTTGAACTCAACTCAAGAAAGTCTGAAGAACTCCCCTACTGCAGCCTTGTTGCCACTTTCACGCAATGCTAAGACTGACTATCAAATACCGGACTATGATCCTAGACATAATGTTAGTAGCCACAGAACTCTTCTAATATCAGTTATGATTCATAATTCTATTTTTGTTCAGTTGATTCAAGCACAGCTGTAGGTTTTAATGCTCCCGTGTCTGTTCATTAGAGTGAGCAGAATTAAAGTTACTAGTGATCTATTTACTGCACTTTCATATTAACTATTGGCTATCTATAATTTTTATCTGATTGCTTGCTCTTTTATAATTTTTTTTTTATAAACTAGCTAATTTATATATGTATTATGTTCACCCAGTGGATCTATCCTGATGCTTCCTATGGTGAATGGAAAAGAAGGGGGGTGGTGTCCCTTGGGCCCCAAACTGTTGTAGCTAATTTGGATTATGTATTGTCTTTTTCCAGCTATTTTCCAGTTTTAGAGGATAATGATACCTGCCGGTATTTTATTTAGGATAGCTACCAATTGAAATAATGAATTAAATAATCATTGTATAATTTTCTAAATGTGTCCGAAAATGTGGAACAGTTTGATAATTACTAATAACTCTATCTTTCACTAGGTACTCTGTTCCAAAGTAGAGCAGAAGTTGCAGTACGCAGATTGTTTAGGAGCTCCTTTGCCTTACACACACACCAGTTTGATGATCACCAAACTGCACAGTCAAAGGTCTTCTAAAGTGAGTCATTTTATGTGTCTATCCTTATCAACTGAGACAAATGTCAGCTCTATAACTAGAGTATGTTACTATAAATTCATCAGTTTAATTATAAAGATTAGATAAGTTTCCCTCGTGAGAAAATCATGTCGTATCCAAGGTATATGTCCCCATTTTGTCCTGATAAAACAATTTTTCCCATATAAAATTCAAGATTAATGCTCTCTTCCCCTTCCCCTACATACGAAATGTAATTTCATTAAAATAGTGTTAGGAATAATGACAAAGTTTGTTATTGTTTCTTCACACTTTCATAAATAAAGCAGGGTGAAAAATTTATTTCATAATCTTGTATGATAAAAAACTAAAGTTTTATCCTATTGTTCACAGTCGGAGCTGGAGTTTTGGTCGGAGTCTCTCCGTAAGTTACCGCGGTGTTGGGCTGTGGTGCAGCCGTACCTTTGCTCGGTGCTGTTTCCACCGTGTGACAATGAAACATCACTGCTACACTTGCCCCCAAAGGTATTTACTATCTCTTAATTATTCTGACAATCAACAAGTTGGGTACGGTCCAATTTATCGGACAGTTCCACATTATTAATCAACTAAGTAAAATATACATTTTACATTTTAACTCGTTATATTAATTGGTATCCATGGTAACTGCATGTACCATGGATATCAATTAACATGTAGCTAGTAGTTACAATGTCCTCTCATGATCAACACTGTGGAACTGTTCAATGAATTACAACTTACCCCTAATGCTACTAAATATTCACATGTAAATTGACCAATCAAATTGAAGATGCAGGACATTATTTTTCACAATATAAGCTAGTCACTTTTTTTATTTAGCTATTTGTAAAATGTCCCCTTGATGTTAAACCTCATGTGAATTTTGAGATTTTCTTTCAAAGGAATTCGTTCACATGATACACTGTTGACCAACTGTTACTATTATACATGTTGCTACAGTGTCCACATTCTAAGAAATATTCCCTTTATGTCGCATGCAGAATCAATCTAGGTACCTAATTAATGTTTCCTTTTTTCTTTGCAATCTTTCCGATGTCTCAGTATGTGAATTTAGGTACCAGAAATAAATATTCCTTTGTAGCTACTCTCTTCTCATCATTCTTGCTACTTTTCCATACGTTTTGGTCTCTTTCTATCATTCGTGCATATTTTTCCTCTTTTTCTCTCATTTTAACTCTTTTTTTTTTTTTTTTGCTGTTATTTAATTTTTTTTTCTGTTATTTATAAAAAAAAATCTGTCATTTTAAGTTTTATTTTTTCAGTTATTTTCACTTTTTTCTGTCATTTTAAGTCTTTTTTTTTCCTGATATTTTCATACATATTCCTAAAATTTCATAGATTTTTATTTAAATAATAATTATGTAAAATGTTGTAGAAATTATATAGCTATGTAAAATGTTGTAGTAATAATTATGTAAAATGTTGTTGTAATTATTATGTAAAATGTTGTTGTAATTATTATGTAAAATGTTGTAGCTAGTAATAATTATGTAAAATGTTGTTGTAATTATTATGTAAAATGTTGTAGTAATTATTATGTAAAATGTTGTTGTAATTATATATGTAAAATGTTTTGTGTAGGACCTGTGTGATGCTATCAGAGTTCCCTGTGCCATTGTCACTGAAGGAAGAGGATGGCCGTCTTTTCTCTCTTGTGATGACGAGGAAAAACAACACAAACAAAAATCTGAGAGTCTTCAGCTTTGCTCAGCTGTGAGTAACTAGTGAAATAGATACTAGTGATTTAGATCCCATTAATAGAACTAGTGAAATAGCTACTAGTGATTTAGATCCCATTAATAGAACTAGTGAAATAGCTACTAGTGATTTAGATCCCATTAATAGATCTAGTGAAATAGATACTAGTTATTTAGATCCCATTAATAGAACTAGTGAAATAGCTACTAGTGATTTAGATCCCATTAATAGAACTAGTGAAATAGATACTAGTTATTTAGATCCCATTAATAGAACTAGTGAAATAGCTACTAGTGATTTAGATCCCATTAATAGAACTAGTGAAATAGCTACTAGTGATTTAGATCCCATTAATAGATCTAGTGAAATAGATACTAGTTATTTAGATCCCATTAATAGAACTAGTGAAATAGCTACTAGTGATTTAGATCCCATTAATAGATCTAGTGAAATAGATACTAGTTATTTAGATCCCATTAATAGAACTAGTGAAATAGCTACTAGTGATTTAGATCCCATTAATAGAACTAGTGAAATAGCTACTAGTGATTTAGATCCCATTAATAGATCTAGTGAAATAGATACTAGTTATTTAGATCCCATTAATAGAACTAGTGAAATAGATACTAGTTATTTAGATCCCATTAATAGAACTAGTGAAATAGCTACTAGTTATTTAGATCCCATTAATAGAACTAGTGAAATAGCTACTAGTTATTTAGATCCCATAAATGTAACTAGTGAAATAGCTACTAGTTATTTAGATCCCATTAATAGAACTAGTGAAATAGCTACTAGTTATTTAGATCCCATTAATAGAACTAGTGAAATAGCTACTAGTTATTTAGATCCCATAAATGTAACTAGTGAAGTAGCTACTAGTTATTTAGATCCCATTAATAGAACTAGTGAAATAGCTACTAGTTATTTAGATCCCATAAATGTAACTAGTGAAATAGCTACTAGTTATTTAGATCCCATAAATGTAACTAGTGAAATAGCTACTAGTTATTTAGATCCAATTAATAGAACTAGTGAAATAGCTACTAGTTATTTAGATCCCATTAATAGAACTAGTGAAATAGCTACTAGTTATTTAGATTCCATTATTCTAAAGGAAAGTCACTAGTCATAACTGTGTACTAATCACAACACTGAAAAGATTTCATTAGAGTCAATGTGTGTTTGATTTCAAATTGTTTTGCCTTCAACTTGATTAGCTACCTAAACAATGATTGAAGTGATCAATGTTTATTGTAATTAGTTAGCTATATATTAGCTAGAGGTAGAATCAGTTTTCTCAAGACAAAAGTAGTTCAAATAACTAAATAAAGAGCTTGGTTAGGAACCCCATAGCTTCTACTTTTATCATTTACATTAGTTCCATTACTGTGATATATAGGGTCAGTTACGAATTATCGGACAGTTCCATATTTTTGCTCATATAAGGAACATATATAATTTAACATTTATCTTCTTATTTAATTGGTATCCATGTGCCTGTAGGTATCATGGATACCAATTAAAAATACTAGATATAATGTTAGCTAAATTATATTTTATTCAATATGATGGAAAATTTGCTCATTTCAATTTTTTTTCAGACTAACAGTCTTCGTGAAGTTAAGTTCAACAGCAGCAGTGGTTCCTGTGTGCCCCCTCTCGTACCCACCCCTCGATATGATGCTTGGTAAGCCTAAGCTTTGCCTGCCTTACTTGCTAAATGTGCCTGCCTTACTCGCTAAAATACTAATGATAAGCCTGTACCATATTTATTACCGATAAGAGTACTGATACTTTGTATAGGTAATATGCCAATCCCGATACACGGATACTTAAAAAATAGCCGATACCTGTATGACTGGGCGCTGTAACAAGTACCGATACAGATAGTATCTATTCAACCCTAGCTAATTATACTTAGAATAATAGTTCATAAACCTATACAGAGAAAACATCTCTACAGATATTATATTCAGTATCTATGAGAGATCTTCAATCATGTTTTTCGTTAGCTAGTTCTACTTCTTGTTTTCTGTTCATAAAATGCTTTATGTCTCCGTCATCACATTAGATACTTGGTAGATGAATGCATTCACGGAGTAGTTTTTATGCATCCATGAGCCTGTCACTGAGTGGAGATAAGTAAGTTTGTTATGGAGTCACTTTCCTTTCTGACTGCTTCTTAAGTGTCCCTTGTAGCTACCCTACTTTATATTTACTGCTCCCAGGTACCCCGGCATCAAAGGCTGCGCTCTCCCTTGCTCCGATCCTCATTTTGACAGAGAAGAAACTGCCGGATTTCGCAGTTTTGTGGGACTGATGTCCGGCCTGAGTGTAGCCTGCTGTGCCTTCAATGTAGTGAGTAACTAATGCTGTGCCTTCAATGTAGTGAGTAACTAATGCTGTGCCTTCAATGTAGTGAGTAACTAATGCTGTGCCTTCAATGTAGTGAGTAACTAATGCTGTGCATTCAATGTAGTGAGTAACTAATGCTGTGCCTTCATTGTAGTGAGTAACTAATGCTGTGCCTTCAATGTAGTGAGTAACTAATGCTGTGCCTTCAATGTAGTGAGTAACTAATGCTGTGCCTTCAATGTAGTGAGTAACTGATGCTGTGCATTCAATGTAGTGAGTAACTAATGCTGTGCATTCAATGTAGTGAGTAACTAATGCTGTGCATTCAATGTAGTGAGTAACTAATGCTGTGCCTTCAATGTAGTGAGTAACTAAGTTCATAAATAGAGCTGTTTTTCATAAATAGTTAGTTAATGGCAAAATTATTATCAGTGAGATTTCAATAGCTACATTTATATCTGATAGCTATTGATTTTATTAACTGAATTGAGATACGAATTAGAATTGTAGCTAACTAGCTATATATAAATTCGATTAAAAATAGGCTGCAATTTGGAAATCCACACCTTAATTCAGAACTAAAAGATGGCTAAAACTGAAGAGTAAAGTGTGGATCTCAGAAAACATGTTGTGGATTCACACCAGTCTGGTGAAGGATATGATAAGCTCTCCAAGAAATTGGATATGCCTAACTCGTCTGTAAGAGAAATAATAAAGAAGTTTGCAGCTTATGGTCATGACCACAACAAGAAGGATTGCGGTAGAAAAGGAATTATGTTGGATAAGGATTGCGGTAGAAAAAGAATTATGTTGGATAGAGAGGAGAGAAAGATGGTGAGGTTCTCTAAAAACAGTCCTCGAGCTACCACCAAAGAAGCTTTTGCAAGCTATGGGTCCAGAGATTGGTGTGTAGGAACAGTAGGAAGAATTCTGCTACGAGGTGGATTGAAAACTTCTCGTGCCCGAAAAAGTCCCCTTCTGAGGTCTGTGTACATGAAAGCCCTTATAGCATTTGGTAAACTTCACATGGAAAATGATAGCCTGTTTTGGATTCTTATTTTGTGAACAGATGAAACCAAAAGTGAGCTTTTTAGAAACAACAATGTGTCACATGTGTACCTGGAATCAGGAAAGGCTTTCCTTCCTAAAAATACTGTCCTACTGTAAATCATGGGGGTTGAGAACCTTATGTTTTGGGGGTGTTTCACCACCTCAGGGACTGGACTCTTGGTGAAAGTATAAGGTGACACGAATAAAGAAAAATAAGTGGAAATATTGGACCCGAACCTCAAACAGTCTGCTCAGGATCTCAGTCTAGGACTTCGTTGGAATTTTGTTCAGGACAATGATCCCAAACATACGGCTAAATACACCAAGAAATGGTTAACTGACAATAACATAGATATTCTTGAATGGCCATCCCAAAGTCCAGACCTCAATCTGATTGACAATCTTTGGAGATTACTGAAGGCTAAGGTGGTGAATTGATAGCTTGGGAACATTGCAGAATTGGAGGCGGTTTGTCAGGAAGAATGGAAACATATCACAGTAGAGGATTGTACAAACCTAGTTGGAAGTTAGAATAAACGTTTGGTTCAGACTTTTGCACTCAAGGCCATAAAAATCTATTATTAAATAATGTGTGTCAATAATCTTGCCATTAACTATTTTTGAAAAATTGCTCAATTTATTTAAATTCACTCATTTTTTTAAATCCATGAAGTTTGTGTTGTTCACCATGAAAAAATACACAATAGCTATAAAGTATAATTTTGTGAATTATCAATAAATCATAGAAAAACCTTCATCATGCCCATAATTTTGACAATGACTGTAGCTAATAGTTTCGTCTTTACAAGTAGTATATAATTTTGCTAAATATGTGTGATGTAGTATTTAAATATTAACCTGAGCTCATTATATTAGCTATTTGAATTTGTTTTATAGCTATTACATCATCATCAAGAAATGAACAACAGGTAGGGAGAAGTAGCTAATGGAGAAGTAGCTAAAATAAAGTTGAATAACAGTTAACTATTATATAAAGGGTGTCCGACATTTTTGTTGCCAAACTTTATCATAAGGTTGCATTTGTCGAAATAAACACTTTTTATTATATGAAGGTATGGTCTAAAATGCTTAGTTAAAGAGTTACAAGGTTAGGAAAGTAGTATCCGTACCATTTATTATTATTAGTTTACGTCATTTTTTTTAATGTTGCGATAAGAAACAAAAAAATTTTAACAGTAATTATTAGGAGCACAAAAAAGATAATCTTAAATTAGGTTACATGTTTACACAATGTGTTCAATTTGCCGCCCAATTGTCGCGATGCAAGCGTTCAAACGATTGTCCCGCAAGGATAGGTGAAACTCCTGGTGTCTGCTCGCGTCCGCCTATCATTGGACAAACGTTTGAACGGCTGCATCACAACAAATGGGAGGCAGTTTGTACATTTTGCAAACATGTAACCTAATTTCTTGTGCTCATAATAGTTACTGTTAAAAATGTTTTGTTTCTTATCGCAACATTAAAAAAATGACGTTAACTAATAATAATAAATGGTTCAGATACTACTTTCCTAACCTTGTAACTCTTTAACTAAGCATTTTAGACCATACCTTCATGGAATAAAGTGTTTATTTCGACAAATGCAACCTTATGTTAAAGTTTGGCAACAAAAGTGTCGGACACCCTGTGTATACTTTCTTCTTACATGATCAAAAATGTATAGCAGACCGATAACTCGAATCGGTCATATCCCTGTCGTATCCGTTGCTCATTTCCCCGCCTTTCAGCTTATCTACTTACTGGAGTGGAGGTGTGGAGGCAGACTGCAGCACCCCTCCATCCTCCTTCTGTACATCAATGGCTGCTTCCTGGTGGCTGGCATAGCCTCCTTGGTGCACTTTGACGCTGATGTCAGGGAAGAGATAGTGTGTCACTCTGACGGTACACTGCGCACTAAGGAGCCTAGGTGAGTCAGTTAAGAGTCATCAGTTAGGTAATGAGTCACCATGTTATCATTTTTTAAAGCTACTTGTAGTTTTAGAGGATAGTGCTAGGGTTATGCTCTTCAACTACCAGGTCTTAGATTTTGTGTTAGGTAAGCTTTTAGGTTTCATTTACTATCACCTCTTCATTTTCCTCTTCCATCCGTGAGTGCAGCCACTATTTTTTGTGTCCTTTTTCATCACATTCACTGGTAAGTGACTGTATTCACGGAGTAGCTTTTCTGTATCTATGACCATTTTCATCAACTAGCTAGTGGTAGGTGACTTTGTTCATGGAGTAACTTTCCTTTCTGACTGTTTTTTTCTAGTCCCTTGTATTTAATTTCCTTTTGATGTCAGTGATATTGCCTTTGGTTCTGAAGCTGAAGTTCAACATCCCCAATAATTAATTGAAGTAAATGATAAGTTAATAATCTGTTTCAGTACGGAAGGCAACCTCTCGTGCGTGATTGTGTTTGTTTGCCTCTACTACTTTGGTCTGGCTGGCTCCTTGTGGCTCACCATCATGTCCTACTCCTGGTTCTGCTACTGCAAAGACCTCAAAGAGGACAGAGGCAACAAGGGTGGCAAGGGGGTGGCTTACTATCATCTGCTGGCCTGGTCACTGCCACTGGTGCTGACCATCACAACCATGGCTATAGGACAGGTGAGAACTACACCTATTGACTCTTCCCTTTATCTAACCACCTAATTGACTCTTCCCTAACCACCCAATTGACTCTTCCCTATCCACCTATTGACTCTTATTATCCACCTATTGACTCTTATTATCCACCTATTGACTCTTATTTATCCATCTAATTGACTCTTCCCTATCCACCTATTGACTCTTATTTATCCATCTAATTGACTCTTCCCTATCCACCTATTGACTCTTCCCTATCCACCTAATTGACTCTTCCCTATCCACCTAATTGACTCTTCCCTAACCACCTAATTGACTCTTCCCTAACCACCTAATTGACTCTTATTTATCCACCTATTGACTCTTATTTATCCACCTATTGACTCTTATTTATCCACCTATTGACTTTTATTTATCCACCTCATTGACTCTTCTCTAACCACCTATTGACTCTTCTCTAACCACCTATTGACTCTTCCCTAACCACCTAATTGACTCTTCCCTAACCACCTAATTGACTCTTATTTATCCACCTATTGACTCTTCCCTATCCACCTCATTGACTCTTATTTATCCACCTATTGACTCTTATTTATCCACCTAATTGACTCTTCCCTATCCACCTAATTGACTCTTATTTATCCACCTATTGACTCTTATTTATCCACCTAATTGACTCTTCCCCATCCACCTAATTGACTCTTTCCTAACCACCTAATTGACTCTTATTTATCCACCTATTGACTTTTATTTATCCACCTATTGACTCTTCTCTAACCACCTATTGACTCTTCTCTAACCACCTATTGACTCTTCTCTCTTCCCTAACCACCTATTGACTCTTCCCTATCCACCAATTGACTCTTCCCTAACCACCTATTGACTCTTCCCTAACCACCTATTGACTCTTCCCTAACCACCTATTGACTCTTCCCTAACCACCTATTGACTCTTCCCTATCCACCTATTGACTCTTCCCTATCCACCAATTGACTCTTCCCTAACCACCTATTGACTCTTCCCTAACCACCTATTGACTCTCAAATGAATGGTTTTAACTATGCAGATTTTTTGTAATTATATGAACTCGTTAGAGAGTACTTACTGATGAACTCTTCACATCCAACTAGATTTTTAGTGTGTAATTTCAAGAAGTTGATTTACTGTTTGGATTTTTTTTTCTGAAACAAAACACTTGGTATTTGGAAACTCCTATTTTTATTGTATTTTTTATTGATTATTTGAATGAGGTCTAAGATTGTCTATTGTTTATTAATCCAGCAGCTATAATTGTAGTTAGAAAAGTGTGCAGAAAAATGAAAAACATTAATATATCTCGTACGGTACACTTGCCTGCTTATTGGTTAGGGTTACAAAACTGTTTTTAAAATCTCATTTTTTCTTATAAGCTATCAAGATATGAATAATTCGTCTCTACAGAAAGACAAATATGTCTTGAATATTTCTTTTATAAAGGCTAATTATAAATATTAAAGATTGATGTTTATTGTAGTTACCGAGAAATAGACATCACTAAAAATGGTCACCGTTTTCTATGTGTATATACACTGCGACCAGAATTATTAGTCCAAAGAGTTTTTTGCTCATAACTCTAAAACCATTTGCGGAAGATTTCCGAAATTTCAACCATAGGTGTAGAAGAGTATGAGACACGTTCTAACTAATTTTCAAAGTTGTACTCTTCTTTGTTTTGAATTTATTTAATATTTCCTTTTTTCAGGTGACCATAATTATTAGTCCAGTACATAATTTTTATTTAATTAGTTGAAAATGGGGCGTGGAAAAGACCTTTCAGAGCAAGAAAAAAACCTTATCATCAAGTTAACAGCTAAGAAGAAGCCTCAAGCTGAAATAGCTGCACAAATTGGACGCCATGTAAAAACCATCAAGCGTTTTTTGGAAAATCCGAAAATTCGTAAAGGACGCAAGGATAAAGGCAAATTGAGGAAACTATCAGAAAGGGATGTGCGCCGCCTGAAGGCTACATTGAAGAAGAACCCTGGTTCAACAAGCAAAGACATTTTTTCCGCTTCCGGGGTTGCAGATGTGTCTAAATCGACCCGCAATTCAGTTCTTGGAAAATTTGCTAAACAAAAAAAAGCCACTATAACTCCTCCTCTCACCCCAAAACACAAAGAGAGGCGTCTAGATTGGGCCAAGAGATATATGAGAACCTCTCCAAAGATTATATTATTCACTGACGAATGTAGAGCAACTTTGGATGGCCCTGATGGATGGTCCAAAGGATGGGTGTTTGGGGATGACCCTTCCCAAATGCGTTTGCGACGTCAGCAAGGTGGTGGAGGGGTGATGTTTTGGGCGGGAATTATAGGGGATGTACTCATTGGTCCTGTGAAGGTGCAAGAAGGTGTTAAACTCGATTCTAAGCGCTACTGTGAGTTCATTGATTCTGCTCTTTCAGACTGGTTAGATGACCTGCCTTTGGAACAACGCCGTAAAATCATATTTATGCAAGATAATGCTCCGTCGCATGCAGCAAAGAAAACCAAAGAGTTCTTGCACTCACTGGGCTTCAAGAATAACACCCTGATGGACTGGCCTGCCTGCTCACCCGATTTAAATCCCATTGAAAATTTATGGGCCATCATCAAAAGAAGTGTTTACAGCAATGGGAAGCAGTATTCATCAAAAAATGATCTCTGGGCTGCCATACAGAATGCTGCGAAGGCTGTGGATCCTTCTACTATCAAAAAACTAACAGATTCTGTCACTGAACGAATGTTTCAAGTCATAAAATCCCAAGGATCTCACATTGGGAAATAATCATGATTTCTGCCATATTAAATTCACTATTGACTACTTTCTTGTGTTTACAAAGTGTATTTGTATTTGGTATTTGATGTTAAAAGTTTTGTTATTTAAAAAATTCGTTTATTTATCCTTGTAACAAATTTATAAAGAAACGAAAAAATCGGGACTAATAATTCTGGTCACCTGAAAAATGGAAATATTAAATAAATTCAAAATTAAAAAGAGTTAACCTTCGTATAATGACACGAATGTGTCTCATATTCTTCTACACTTATGGTGAAAATTTCGTAAATTTACCGCTGCCCGTTTTTGAGATATAGTCAATAAACACTTAGGACTAATAATTCTGGTCGCAGTGTAGCTACTGCAATAATTTTTAATAATGCCTTGCAATTATTTCAGCTTTTATAAAAGTGAGGCCTCTCTGTAATTCATTATATCATTATAGCAATATAACTATGCAAAGTCAAGCAAGCCCACAAGACCAATTTTTTTCATTTCAACTAGCTAATAGAAAATGAACTGCCTAGGGATTACTATTCTATATAATCACTTCATGTCATGTTTCACTCTCATTACCATTTTGAGTCTGAGTCATGATTTAGTATCAACAGCTACATAATTAGGGTTTAATGAAATCATTTGTAGCTACCGCTAGATGGCGTTGCTACAGATTTGCTGACAAATATTATGAACACAAACGTGACAAACGCACGCACGGAGATTGACGTTTTCATTATTAGATGATGTATAATTTAAGAAGACTTATTATTATTGATTGATAGTTATTCTCGCATTGCGAACTTAGTAGAGAAATGGTTTCATTTATTCATTAATAAGAAATGGAGAGGTTTGAATCAAAGATTGTATGTAGGGTAAATTACGAATTATCGGTCAGTTTCACATCTTCGGTCATAGCTATAAGAAAAAACGATATTATAATTGTTATTTTATTTTTATTGGTAGCTATCCATGATACGTGCACGTATCATGGATAGCTACCAATAAAAATAAAATAACAATTATAATATCGTTTTTTCTTATAGCTATGACCGAAGATGTGAAACTGACCGATAATTCGTAATTTACCCTGAGCGCAGCAGTTACCGTGTTATTAACTTATTATTTTCCCTCTCAGGTGTCTGCTAACAGTCTGCACGGTGTGTGTTTCCTCTCCCCATCTCTGAGTGTGAGGGTGCCACTCCTACTGCTCCCCATGGTCGCCATCTTCTCCATCACCACAGCCTTCATCCTCAAATGTGAGTAGAGTGTGATGGCATTCTCATGAGTGTGATTCTCTCTGATAGAGTCTGATGGCATTCTCATGAGTGTGACTCTCTCTGATGGAGTCTGATGGCATTCTCATGAGTGTGACTCTTTCTGATAGAGTCTGATGGCATTCTCATGAGTGTGACTCTCTCTGATAGAGTCTGATGGCATTCTCATGAGTGTGAACCGAAGTGTGAAGTAGCTAGCTCTATATTCCGCGCAATTTGCTTCGTTGCGCACTTTCTCTAATGCTGAGTGGGCGCTAATACTTTCATTTTATTTAGTATGAAATGTAACACTCATACGTGTCCCCCCCCTGGACCCCTGCCATATCACTAAACAAACATGAAATGTGCAGTTGCTCTTCTCCCCTCATCTGATGTACCTTCTTCCCCCATCTGATGTACCTTCTCCCCCCATCTGATGTACCTTCTTCCCCCATCTGATGTACCTTCTCCCCCATCTGATGTACCTTCTTCCCCATCTGATGTACCTTCTTCCCCCATCTGATGTACCTTCTTCCCCCATCTGATGTACCTTCTCCCCCCTTCTGATGTACCTTCTCCCCCCATCTGATGTACCTTCTCCCCCCATCTGATGTACCTTCTCCCCCCATCTGATGTACCTTCTCCCCCCATCTGATGTACCTTCTTCCCCCATCTGATGTACCTTCTTCCCCCATCTGATGTACCTTCTTCCCCCATCTGATGTACCTTCTTCCCCCATCTGATGTACCTTCTTCCCCCATCTGATGTACCTTCTCCCCCATCTGATGTACCTTCTCCCCCATCTGATGTACCTTCTCCCCCATCTGATGTACCTTCTCCCCCATCTTATGTACCTTCTCCCCCATCTTATGTACCTTCTTCCCCCATCTGATGTACCTTCTTCCCCCATCTGATGTACCTTCTTCCCCCATCTGATGTACCTTCTCCCCCAACTGATGTACCTTCTCCCCCATCTGATGTACCTTCTCCCCCATCTGATGTACCTTCTCCCCCATCTGATGTACCTTCTCCCCCATCTGATGTACCTTCTCCCCCATCTGATGTACCTTCTTCCCCCATCTGATGTACCTTCTCCCCCATCTGATGTACCTTCTCCCCCATCTGATGTATCTTCTCCCCCATCTGATGTATCTTCTCCCCCATCTGATGTACCTTCTCCCCCATCTGATGTACCTTCTCCCCCATCTGATGTACCTTCTCCCCCATCTGATGTACCTTCTCCCCTATCTGATGTACCTTCTCCCCTATCTGATGTACCTTCTTCCCCCATCTGATGTACCTTCTCCCCCATCTGATGTACCTTCTTCCCCCATCTGATGTACCTTCTTCCCCCATCTGATGTACCTTCTTCCCCCATCTGATGTACCTTCTCCCCCATGTGATGTACCTTCTCCTC